>JAPMOB010149364.1:0-10064 GCA_029875015.1 Lepomis gibbosus
CTGGATATCCATCTATTGTTTAAAGTTCCCATCCAAACACATTTTAAAGTATATATAAATACAATGATTAATATTTTGTGTAATATGATTTAACACGTACGATGTATCACAAAGCTAAGTGTAGCATCTTTTGGTTTATTAGCTTGTTAGCATGTGACTGGCGGTGGCTGATAATGTTGGTGGTTGTGATGATAGCCTGTTACTGTCTGTGTCACCTTACGTAAAACACTGGCCAGAGCAGCACATGTGTAACGTTTAGTATGACTGGGAAGAAAATGGGACATTTGACGCTGCTTAGTCAGGTCAGAGGTCATGGTCAGGTCATTAAGATGAAAACCGGCCAGATCTCCAGCTCCCTAGCTTGTCAAATCATCCATCCCTAACTAAAACGTTACAGTGTGTTCACATTTTCACATCAATATTACGCAGTAGATCCGCTTTACATCCAAAAACTGCGCAATGTTTGGATCTCAGATTTTAGGGATTGTTTCAGTAGAGGACTCTTTAGTAACATAAATGAAGTAACATTATGACTCTGGACAGGAAGAGACAGGACAAAGTGATTAAAAAGACCCCGGTTCTGTCCTGGAATGCTTGTTCGAGCCTGTAGAGGTGGTGAGCGAGAGGAGGCTGAGAGGAGGGCAGAGCTCGTCCCACCCTCTTCATCAGACACTAACATCACTGAGCAGCTCCTTCAGTAGCACACTGATACAGCCACACTGTGTGAAGGAGAGATTCAGAAATTCTTTTCTTCCTTCAGCCGTGAGACTTTATCCCCACTGTGTCCCTGAGCAAGACACTTAACCCCTCGTTGCTCCAGAGGCGTGCAACCTCTGACATGTATATCAATCGTATGTCGCTTTGGATAAAAGCGTCAGCTAAATGAGTAAATGTAAATGTAACCACAGCTCAGAGTGATAATCAATGCACAATGTCACGTTACATTGTTTAATATTGGAATTTGTTTTTATTTTTTGCACCAGGATAAGCACGTGAACACGCATATCGTCATTTTGCACTCTTTCATTTTCGGTAATTTGTTTAATAGTTGTAAAAATACATTTTGGTATTATTTAGTATTTATTTATTATTGATCTATTTCTGTGTGTATAATTGATTTTTTTGATATTGTAAATATTAGTAGTAATGTCACTTTACTTTAGTCCATGCGATCCACTTGCTGCTGTAATGTTTGAAATGTCTCACCTATGAGACAAATAAAGGCTGATCTAATCTAATCTCATCTTATAAACATAACCAAAACACATCTTGGTGTTGCAGGGCTCTTTGAAAGCGTCTTTACTGCTGCCCTCCCCTATTTGTGGTGTCAAATTTCCCCTTTGGACGCTCTATGAAATTACTTGAAGCTTCTTGTCCCCCCACAACACCTCTCTTTCTTAAAGGGCATGCGAGTGATTTAGTACTGCAATTCCATAAAGCTGGGGGACTCATGAGACACAGCAAATGATTTCACCATTTACACTACATTTAGAAAAGACGACGTTTTCAAATGAACTGTGACCGGATAATGCTTCACAGATGAGTTGAGATGTGCCCAGTTATTTGTTACCGTATTAGGTATCTCCTACTCATTTTACTCATTTTTCACAGTTTTTAACAAACAGACTTTTAACAATTCACGTGTCATTTTTCACAAAGTAGAACTCTGATTTAATGAAATCACATTAACTTAACATTACACATCTTACTTTTTGTTTCTTTAACAACCAGTTCCACAGCTCTGGGTATATGGTGGTAGGCAGCACCAGTATGTTTTTGGGAGTTTAATGCACAATGAAAAGCATCCTGTCACATCATTTGTCTGTGAATGTCTGTGTGAATGAGGAAATCTGGATGCCTGGGCCTCTCATGAGTCGCCAAGCATGTGCAATACTAACTCAAGGGAGTTCCCTTCAGGAAGAAGACATGTTATAGGGTCCACAAGAAGATTGTGATTAAAATAGTTGTATGGGAACTTCATTTTTAGGAGACAGTGTTGCCTCCCCCTGTGGCTTCATGTTAGTTCCACTTTGTTACATTAAAATACTAGTTATTGTACTATACTCATTGCAGAGGGGGCTTTGACCTCTAGTGGGCCCTTACAAGGGAAACATACCTACAGCAGACAAACTGCAAGCATGTTCACACTGACTTTTTATAAACAAGCCAAGTAGTAAATGTAAAGTTATAGTAGTGACAGATTGAGTGATTTTCATCCGGACCTGTATGGGGCTATGCTGGTGCTGTTTGAGGTCCTCTTGGCAGTCGTAGCCGCTTATCTCTGCAGAAGAGACAGACGTGGTGTGAGTCTGACTTTTTGCTGCAATCAAAACACACAAAATATACAACTATATTATTCAACCAAACAACAAAAATGTACATTTGGTCTGGCAGAATGGGTCCAAGGTGGGCCCCCTTGTAACTTGAGAGAACCGTAAGCCCTGGACAGGGGCTTCGCTCTGCTACAGACTGGGCTGTATGAAGAACCTAAATGCAGGGCCTGGCTTTTTCCAGTGTGAACAGCTGCTGTGTATACTGTTGCAGTCTACACTAGGGGTGGTAATCACAGGGAACCTCACGATACGATACAATACGATACGCGATACATGACTCATGATAACGATAATATCATGATACACAATTCTGCGATAATGAATATATCGCTAGACAATCCAAAAATGCTCCATCACGGCATCACTCAATTCAATCAATTCAAAATGCCTCTGAAAAAGTCTTCCCTATTTATTTGCTGCAACTCCAAACTGTTAGAAAACAGCACAATTCTGCAGCACACACACACATTTTTCAGTCTGTAAATTAAAACTATAGAGCAACTATGAAAAATAATTAAAAAAACATTCCTTCATAAAAGGCACATAATTCAAATTCACTGAAGCTTTTGATTTTTTTGCTGCAAATACAAATTGCTGTGTACCACCCAAGTCTTATATATACATCACATTCGACTGACAACTGTGACACAGCAGTGTGCTGCCCGTTCTCCACCTACTGATAGATGTATTTTTAGGCCACTGTGAAATTCGGGTTTGAGTTTTGACCCTTTGGAGTTGCTATAGCTAGTCAGTGTGGAGTGCTGAAGCAGCAGAGTAGCAGATCATGACAGCAAAGTTAGCAGCTCTTTTTTATTTCACACAGAGCTCAGGAAGCAAATGTACTTTAAGTATATGACAGTATTTCACTCAGGATGTGAAGCATGTGAAGCAATATTTTCGCGATTGCGATGCTATTGTCGGTTAGCATGTTAATGTATATTCCCATTGTATATTAGCATTGAGCTAACCATCAAAGCGCTAATTTTTATTTATTTTATGCATCAATATGATGGGCTGGAATATTGATACAGTATCATGGAAACAATGTATAGCCATGTATTGTAATATCGATTTTAGTCTACACTGTGCCAACTGGTGGTTGTTGGTGTGCACTGCAGCTAGTGCTGGAATAAACTGGATTAGAAAAATCCCTCCCTATTGCCCTGCTGGGCACTTTTACCGCCGTTGCAATTACATCAATCTGTATTCTCTTACAAAGTCCATTCCATGTCTTTAAATGGGTCTTCTGTTTTTTCTTCCCCGTTACAATGCTGAACTCTTGTGTTCCCTAAGACCTGCGTGTGTCTGTCCACTGGCTATCAGTCGCTGACGTTTTATGGAAAATCTCCCTCAACACCCCCCCCCCCTCTCTCTCTCTCCACAGGTGGTGCAGATGGCATGACAGGAACAAAACACCGTGCAAGGCCTGATGGGACTACAGGCAGACGGTACACCCTGGCCGGGCATCGGCTACGCCAAGCACACCACATATGGCCGAGACACTCTGGTGAGTGTTGTCTGAATAGCCGCGATAATGCTCCCAACTACCAGCTAACCGAAGCTGCACCACCCAACCTCCCTGAGGGCCCGTGGAGCCAGATTGGTGGTGATGGCAGAGAAAGGGATGCTGCTGGTGGGTAAAAAAGGTGTGTGTGTGTGTGTGTGTTAGATGGTCTGAGGCAGTGATGCTGGTCAGTTTCTCTAATAGCACTGACAGATGGAGCAGATTTGATCTAAAGGTGGTCCTAATCTCTCCCTCTCTCTGGGGTGAAATGGGACAAAGTGGATGAGACAACCTCCACTCATTGCCTGGAAAGCTGCTCGAAAGAAAGAGCTTTTTGTTTGATTTTTTTCCACACTGACATTTACCAGGTAGAACAAAGTCTACTGACTCTAATTTATGTTTGTTCTGTGTGAACAAATTGACTGCCTGAGAGAGCTTGGAAAAAGTCAGGGAAGAAGAACAAGAAGTCCAGTAAGAGACAGCAGGATTTTAGCAGTGGTCAGATGGAACATGACAGAGTACTGCACTCTGTTATTCTGGTCAACTGATGTTTTTCAATAATGCAGAATTCCTTTTGCGAGGAGGCTTTTTAAGCGAAATTGCTACAGCAGCATCATACCGACACCTTCATCAGCACCACGTTTAGATCTAACCTGGGGAGATCAGTTTTTGTTGACACAATTTTAGTTCCTTGTGTGTTGACGCACTTATGTAGTAATTCTTGGTAAAAAACTGCATTATGTAATTGTGTGTCTGATACAGTATTTTGTCCACCTCTTCACTAAGCTGTTAAAACATCGCCACAGAATCTGATCTGTAGTGTACATCGAAAAAATGATGATGGGGTTATGAAGACTTTTAAGTCTGCCCAGAGAACAAATAAACTTTCCCCCCTGAGCGGGACCGAAGGCTGGTTTTCTGCAGAAACCGCTGCTGCTTCCAACTTCAGGAAGTGGGAGCTCTACTTCCTGAGCCACAGCCACCCCTGATGTACCACTAGACACCGCATTTTGAAAATGGATTTAAGATATTTCTCCAAATATATCTGTACAAATGAATGTAGAATGTGCATTGTCACTGAATTGAAGATACAGCATACCTTTTTACTACGGAGCTGAAAGACTTTGTTGTCCAACCAGTAGTTTGTGCAGAGGATGAGAATTGTCATCTATAATTCTGAGCGCAACCGACTAGAGAGGCTCCTGGGCAGGCCCCAGCACAAAGCTTTTTCAGCTTCTTAGTGGCACTGGCTCTGATGCTGCTGCCCCAACACATGGAAGAAAATTGCGCTTGCAACAACAGACTGTTGAAAAAATAAAGTGCAACATATGTGCTATACACATGAAGGATCTAAGCTTCCTCAAGAGGTACAGTGTGCTCTTCTTGCAGACAGCCACAGTGTTACACAGGGCCGCAACCACAGTTTAGAAATGAGGGCGGTCCAGATTTAAATTTGTTTTTAATAGAGCCTCTTCACAGTAATTCATACTGACATTACACATAAACACAACTAAAGTTAGTCTGGCACACAAACTAATCATCTATTATGAAATACATACAAGGAGAGCTGTTGGCTAGAAATATTAAATATAAAATTTCTTCTTCTTCCTCTGTGTGTGTGTGTGTGTGTGTGTGTGTGTGTGTGTGTGTGTATGCATTGAAGACTTAAACTCCTCAGTGGGCAAATCACTGTTTGGTTGAAGATCACACTACAGACATGGTCTTTGCCTGCCATACTACCAGTCCGCTGTGTTGTGGGGCTCAGTGGATGACCTGCTGTATCTCCTGAGCCACAGAGGTCCAGGCCAAGATATTGGGCCATAGGCACAGTTCTTAGGGAGATACAGGATTCAGGATTCAATTCTGATTTTTGTTGTGTTAGAACAGAGATGCTGAGCAGGCTTCTTGTTGAAAGCTGTGACTTTCAAAAGTTGGCTGGATGACGAGTAATTTTTTTTTTTGGCTAGGCCCCTGTAATTCTGTTGGCCAGATGAAAACTTTAAAAAGGAAATTACATGCTACATTACAAGGCCCTTTGGCATCGCTTTTTAACATACTGAGTACCCCTTTAGTGTCAAGTTATCAACACTTAGCAACAACAAGTATGCAACGTCCTGTTAGAGATTTTCAAAATACAAATGGTAGCATTTTGAAACATCGCCGTTTTGATTAGTGACTGATTGGAAAACTAATTGACATTCATTCAAATATGACAATTTAACGCTGCCCGTTGACTTTATGATCTGACAAACCTTCTCTCAGATTACATCAGGCGGTGAGAAGGTGAGAAGATGGTGTTGTGGAAGAAAGTAGTAGTCTCGACCTCTTTCATATGACCTAATTCAGAAAGTTTACGGTCAATTTATGGTCTTTAAATTTTGCATTTGTGTCACGACCCCCCGGTCGGGACCCTGACCTTCCTGTAGTGTGTGGTGTGATTGCGGTTATTTTGTCCCTTTGTGGTGCGCTTGGTGTGTTTGTTTTTGTTCGTCCTCTGCTTCCCTCCTGCATGACAGGAACTTGGAATGATGCTAAGTCATGTGTGGAGCTCCACACCTTCAGTTCACTTCATAAGCTGTGTTTCCAAGCAAACAACCCACTGAAGGGGACATAGCTTGTGGTCATGCTTGTGACGTCGCCTGCCCTCCCTGGTATCAGCGGTGATCACCATACGGAGTTCGTGCACGTAGTGGCAGGGTGCACAACCCATGGACAAATCTGTGACCACACGCTCACACTGCACCTCGTGCCTGATTGAGACCGACTCTGTGTGTCAAGCACATCATCAGGGTAATTACAGACATTAAACAGGATGAATACTGTCTATGAAGATGGACAGGCTCAGTGGTTCAGATCTGAAAACCTCCCAGCTGAGACCTGAAAGTAGTCTGGCACTCGTCTGTTTTCTAAAGCCTTTCCTGGATTTCACTTCGCTTTTCTCAGTCTTGTTGACTGACGTGGCAGCAACTGAAACAAAGCATATGCGGTTGCCATGGGTTATTGACGTGCAGCGGTGAAAGAGAGGCACTTTATGAGTCTGGTATGAAAGGCAAAGCCATCGACTGTTCAGAACACAGTGACCGTCAAGGCTCTTCTAGAAAAAAAAATAGCTCAGGTGAATTTCACATCATCGCTGCTTTTTGTCTGGCTTTCATCCCGTCAGTCACCGCTTCTGTCATTGTTACTTACATGAATTCCATGATTGATAAAGGACCATTTACAATTCCAGATAGTAAACGTGGCTGTCGTGTAAAAAAAAAAAAAGACAAAACGAATAATGGACAGTGGTACACAATTCACAAAAAACACTAACAAAAACTACATTTTCTACATTTCTATATAGCAAAGGCAGAAAGTTTTGCCTGACAGTCTCCAGCCTGACCAGCCAGCTTTTGCTTTTACTGAACAACAAAAATATTATCCTCCTGCTGCTTTTGATACAGCACTGTCAATAATTCATAGACGGGCTCCATTCTTTTCCTCAACATAACTCTCATCCCCACTTCACACTATGAGGAGGGCTACCGCAGCTCTGATGCATTCTTAATGCTATTTATGAGTTTTCTGTGACAGCGGTGTCGGTGTGTGGCCGCAGAATGGGGTCGGCTAGCAGATCCTGGAGAAACTCACCACTTTTTAATATCCCCCCTCCCTCAGCTTGCCTCACTTTTGTTCTTTTTCACTTCCTGTTGCCTTTCTCTCTCTCCCTTCATGCTTTTACCTCATTTTCTTCTTTGTTGTTAATTAGCTCTCTCTGCTGCCCTTCTTGTTGTTCTTAACTGTCTTCTTCCCAGGCTCTGTATCCCAGCAGCAGGGCAGGGAGAGGAGGGAATGGTCCTAACAGAGACACTGAGGGCATTAAATATTGATGGAGAAGCTATTGCAGCAGTATTTTATGTAAGCAAAACCTGCTTGGTGTTTTGGCAGCAGGGCAGCCTAGCTGACAAACACCACGGGGCTGCTAAACATGGATACTACAACTAAGCACAGACTGTAAAACCTGGAATCCCTTATAGCACACTATACAGTACATTGCTCATATTAAATGAATCAGTAAAAATCATACCAAACACAATATGTTACCTCCACGTCGTGATGTGTGTCAGCCATCGCTGATGGACGATGGCATCATCTAACGGCCCAACCCTAGCTCATCAAGGTCTCTATTTAAGAGTTACTTGCTATGTCTGCAGCACGCTAAGTTTCTTTTGTTTTTCATTCCGCCTTCTTCTCGGCGTCTGTCTGACAGTCTCATATTCCAATGGACTCGCTTGATGTCTGGAACAAATCCATAGGACAATGACAACAATCTAACTGTGTCAAATGATAAGTATGGTTGATTACAACTTCAGATTTATTTTTGTATCGCTGGTCATTAGCTCTGTCCATCACTGTACTCACCAAAGTTATTGCTGTGGTAACATTGAAGGTTCAACAGGAACCTGACGGGTTGTGAACAAAAGTTGAGCGCAAATAACTGGCTAAACGTCTTTGTGGATATTGTCACCGTTCCACATCTCACTAATTGAGTGCAGTGTAATCATTACTAAGAGTAAATGTCCCAATCTATACTTAAATCCATGTTATAAAATCCTTCTAATACCCAACGCCAATGACCCCCTGAGCAAAGTGCAGGCAGCCCAACCAAAACTCTTATCATCTAATTTATTGTGTGTGGTTTTGTGCATATAAACGGGTGCTTTTTCTCATTTAAGCCTAATTTGTGTACACCAAACAACACCCTGTTTAATGACAGACTATTATTGCCACACACAGACATGCAAACACTCTATGTACTTGTATTCACCAGTTTTCTTCATCTGTTAAATGTGTATTTTGAAGCAGGGCTGTGTATAAAGTCTAACATTTCAGCAGGGAGAATGCACTTCCTCCGACATGCATATTTCATGTTCTGTCTCACATTGTTTGTTTTTTCTCTCCTCACTTTGTTCTACCATTGAGTCTCATTATGTTCAACCTAGTCACCTTAAGGCCAGAGAGTCAGACTGCAGACAGACTGGGCTTTTGGTCTGTCCAGCTGGAGATGTTCTGTGCATAGAGGCTGATATACAGATGCTGTAGCCATTGGACATGTTGTGTTCTTGTATTTGATTTTTGAAGTTTGCCATCACGGTTGGGTGAGGGTTTAGAACATATCTTTATGTTAACAGTATCTTGAGGAGAATTGGCAAGATTGCTATGAAATTGCAATAAAACTTCGTATGCACACTGTGGTCCCAAGAACATGATAACATTCTCAGACCCCCAACCTGTGTTGTGCAAACATCATGACTATTATTTTACTGGATAACATGCTTATCCATGACAAGGTGAAGGTAGACATAATCTGTTTTTGCAGAATCGTCCAATATCATGATCACTGCTGCTCTGATATACCCACTGTACATAGGCGCATATATTTAGAGGTGGACACAGACACAACTCAGACTTTCCTGGTTTGTGGTGTTGAATCAGTGTTGCAGCATTGAGGCTTTCGACTCAATGCTTTCTGACTTCCTTAAACTGCCTCTGGCACTCAGCTCCAAGCACCTTGTTTCCTACTGAAGACAGAAATATTTAATGGTGCACAGCAGTGCTTGAAGTGGGCTGGAACGCACTGGTACGCAGTACCGCCATCCCAAATTTGACTCTTTACCGGAACATTCTCCTAAGCTGCCGTACTCTCCTCTGCCCTCATATCAGGTTCTCTGGGCGCTACACGAAGCTCGGGTGCCTTTCAAGCAGCCGTGTGCTGAATGTAGCTTGTCAATGTCACTGTACCAATCACAGCCTGGATGGGGCGGGATGTGGGATGGGGACGCTGGAGACAGGACAGAAGCTTAATGTCTGCATCACATTTTGAAAGCTTTTGTTAAAAATGTTCTGAAAAACAGCAACAAGAAATGTTGAATAACACATAAAACAATGCACAATTAGGAAAACATACTATAGAATAGAAGAAACGAATGTGCATTGTCCAAAAGCTGATTACTGCATTATATTCCATTATATTTTTATATTTTGAATTGTCACCTGTCACCTTAATTTTGTTTCTCTTCATATAAATAAAGAAATTTCCTCCATAAACACAAATTTCTTAAGACAGCTGGTCCCAGTAATTCTTTATCAAACAGGAGGATCAATCATACAGCTTTAGTACTGCGTTTATCTCTCTATTAGATTCAATTGGCTTCTCTCAGAGTGTTCATGAACTGACTCACTGTTTT
>JAPMOB010149434.1:0-14487 GCA_029875015.1 Lepomis gibbosus
GCACCAGAAACCGTAATGAAAAGAACAGAAAGTTGTGAACACTTGTCATAATTCAGGAAAATATGACCCGTGAGAGGACAATGAAAAACTTGAGTGTACCGCGAGCTAACCGGAGCTAACCTCTATTGCTCCTTGTTTACTTCTGTAGCCTGCAACAGCGTTCTGCTGTGACATCGTGTTGTTCTTCTGCGCATGCGGGTCACTTTCAGGCCGCCGACAGTTCACACTGGAGTCTGATATGGGCCACATTTAAACTATAATGTGTCAAACAAAAAAAAAATCAGATCTGGGGAAAAAAATCGTAATTGAGCGTTAAGGCTGGATCAGCTGCAGCATCAATAAGCACATTATCTGCCCACAGCACACCAGATACTCTGTGAAATCTGACCTTCTCTGTTCCATAAGTGCGAAAGTACGACTCCTATTTACGTTTGGAACAGAGCCTTTCTCAGCAGTGTGTTGTTTGGCTCGCTTCATATGTTTGGAGAACAGTAGTTTAATATGTTTTAATATAATATTGTTTTATCAATATTTCTGTTAGCAGCCTTTAACAAACCCCATTTCCCATAAGCCCTAGACCTTTGGGGGCTATGTGTCATGGCTCAACAGACGAGGCGAGTCGAGGTGTTTTATCTGTTATAACAGTAGAACACAGACGAGTAAAAGTTAAAAACGTTTTTAGACAGAACACCATGAATTCAGAAAATGAATTCAGAATAGTGTTGGTGAGAGTTATGGATATGGACAAAGCCAAGTTATGATGAAGTCCCTGCGCTGGCATGCCTGTACATTTTCATGGGAGTTGTAGTTTTTTATTTTTTTGCTTGTTTAACTCCGAGCAGGTGTTTCATCACTTCAGTTTCACTTCGACGCTGAAATTGAAACTTTAAAAGGTTCAGTGTGTGATATTTAGCAGGATCTATTGACAGAAATACAATATAATATATAATGAACTGTTGTGTTTTTATTGGTATTATGAGCCATTTCTATCTACATACACTGTGGATCCACTTACATGGACGTCGCCATGTTGTGCTGCCATGTTTCTACAGTAGCCCAAAATGGACAAACTGCTACAGAGAGCGTTTTGTCATATTGAATACGTATGAAGAAGAAGAAGTGTTAATTGTAGTAGTACTAGTCGTCTGCTTTATTAGAAGTAAGAAAAGAAGAGAAATTTGGACAAATGGCAGCCCACACATATAATTTAGCTCAAGAGCCGACAGTGCGCGTCCACCGTAGCTTCTCCTGCGCGCTTGGAAAGGAAAAGGGTGAGCGGTGCATTCTTGTGGGATAATTGGAATCCTTTTTCCTCCTTAAATCTTTATTGCAAGCAGAGAAATAAACTGTACACAGGACATAAAGAAACATACAGAACTTTGTACATATTTTGAAAACATGCTATTTGCAATATGCTTATAACACTTAGTTTGCCGTCCGTGTAGAGTGAACTAGATGTGAACTGTGTGTTGTTTATACGCTCTGATAATGCTAATCCAACACAGCTTTGTAGTAGCGTCCATGTTGATTTAACATTCAGACTTAACAGCACATGAACACACACTGAAATCAGACGAACGACTTCACAACTCAGGAAGTGGGACCATGCGAACAGCTTGTCACAATTTCCATTCCTCACCATTAGATGCCACTAAAACCTACACACTGAACCTTTAACTCGGTAAGCAACTGTCTCCAGTATTTGCAGCTGCCATCAGGTGACCTGCAGTGTTACAGGGGGAAAAGTGTGTCTGTTGGCTTGTTTTTTTTTTCTTTAATGTTGCACCCTTTCTCTTGCAGAGCTCAGATGCTCCACACATTTCTGTGAGCTTTCACCGCTCGGGCATGAGGTGAGGATGACGATGATTGGTTTAAATTTCACTTAACTGTTCACACTGCTGAATGTTTAGACTTGAACACAATGTGCAGTGTCTTCTCTACACCAAAAGAACTAAACTGATCTTGTTTATTCTCATACTTTTTGGCCACCGGAAACAAGTCGTGGACGTGGACATATTGTCACCTTTTATCTTGATGTGGAGAGCTTGTTAGCAAACTTGTTAGCAGACACAGGGCAACTTTAGCATTCATTTAAATGTGCCTGGCCACCTAAACAATGTCCAGCAGTTAGTCTCCTTTTGGCTTTGTTTTGGTCTCCACCAACTCCTGAATGAAGTATGTGGCCCTTCAGCTGCTAAATGCTCCGCTATGTTCACCGCTTGGTGCTGTACAAGTATTCTGATTTATGAAACCACCGGAAGAACCATAGATACCTCCTCGATTTAAAAGTCTCCTTCTTTACCGTTGAAATACTGGCACTGCAAGAGCACCAAACTTTGTCGGTTAAAAAAATGTCTTGTTTTTGCTGAGAGTGAGTAAAACATTCTTTAAACTGTTTAATTGCTAAACTACAAGTGAACTAAATTCCAATGAATCTGAACGACGACCTTGGGAGTTTTATTGCCGCCAAAATCTGCTTCCATTTACCAATGGTCTCAGAAGCAGCCAGCAGAGTGTTTCATAGCCATGCAGTAGGGTCACATATTTTGCTTTCAATTCAATGGAAAACAAAGGATGCAATAAAGTCACAACTTTAGAATTTCATATGACCAGTGTTCTGTTATTATTGATCCTCTAAACATGGATGGTCTTGGTATCATTTTAAAGGATTGTTCAAGCTCTTTCTCTCTGCAATTTGTTTTAGCATTCAACCATGTTGAATATTTTGCTCACATACCTACTTTCACTTTGTCCGGTGCTTCTATTTTAACTGCCACTTCTTTCTTCTTCTTTCAGTGATATGATCTCTTCAACATTGCCTACAGCTGCATTTTTAATATCTTCAACTACAGCTAGAACTGTAAAACAAATGTCAAAAGCTCATTATGTTAAGACACATTTTCTTTACTGTTACCTTATAACCCATAGAGTCTATGCTTATAACCTAACAACCATGAGCTAACGTTACACTAAAAAACAAATACAATCTCTGATTCCTGGTCATATTTTACACAGAGAATATTTATTTGTGTTTACTGGCCTGCCCTGGAAAAAGTTAAATCTCGCTGTTAATTAAAAGGCATGTGTCTCTTTATTTTACATTAAGACCCAACGATAATGCAAGATTTAATGCGGACATAAAATACTGTCTTCGCATTAAAATTTGCTCGGCGACGCAGTGAAGTCATGAATGCATGGGGTGATTAACGTTAGCTAGCTAACGTTAGCTTCGAGTTCAACTTCAGTCCGACGGCAGTAACGTTACTTGGTAAATAGTTACTCACAATTCCCCTTTGAAAAAGTATCTTCCATCCTGTTCATCCAATGCACTCAGCGGCGATATGTTCTGGAAGACTAACAGAAAGTGTTAGATTTATTGAACAAATCCTGCGCCTTCCCCTCTGCTTAATATTTGCTGAATATTGAGATGAAAGTCGGGGCTGTGCATCCCATGTACGAGTCTTCGGAGAGTGTTTTTGTTCCGGGTTTCCGGGTTTCCCGGTTCGAAGGTTCCCACCACAAGTCATGTAAAGTGTTGCATATTCCAACCCCGACCAACTTACTTCAGCATCTAATCAAAGACATTGTGTTTTAAACAGTTTTATTATCGCTATAGCAGTAGCATTTTCATGTGTTTCCTAATACTGGAGGAGTGCATGATGTGCGGAACCTTTGACATGTGCGAATGTATGGTCGATCTTGAATGAAACATGCACACACATCACAGTTGACAGTAGTTTTATTGCAGAAAATACATCTGACTTGGCACATAGATGTGTGTTTTCTTTGTAGGGATACACAACACGTGGTTGACATTGGGAACATTTCCACCAATCTCTGCAACGTTATTCATATAAATCTCTATCTGAACCAGAGTGGCAGTTGGCTATAGAAGTGGTCTATAAAACATAAATACATAAAATAACTATGAAATAAATAGACATATGTGTAAAATCTATAAATGAAGCAATCATTTGTGAAATTATTATTTAAATGATTAAAACTCAACTAGTTTTATGATGTTGATACTCAAGTATTGAGCATCAGTGAGGTCAGGTGCTGGCGCAGAGCCCAAAGATACTAAAAGACAGCACCCACCCAGCTTAGCCTGTTCACACAGGCTGTGAGACTCCTCAACTAGCTTCACAGGACTTCATTTTTATTTCCTAATAGAAATTTCAAATGCTTTATTCTGTTTCAAGACTATTTCATAGTGACATTTTCCCCAATGAATTTTAATGTTATGTCACTTTTAAATTCACTCCACTTTTCACAATGTCACTTTTCATTTCATAACGTGCACACTTCAGGCCGTCTGGAAAGCAAGCTAGCTCAACAGCTGCTACCAGGTCTAGCTAGTTAGCAGTTAGCTAAAGCAACAACGTTAAAGTACTTCTGTTTCAGCTCGCTACTGCTGTAAATAAACACAGTACACACAAACTAATAACAATGCCAAAATGAAATTAAACAGATTTTTGAAAAAGGGCATTTTGAAACAAAAATATCTAAATGAAAGATGAAATAACATTTCATAATAACAAGTTGAGTGTTAACATTATTATTTCATAAATAATTTCAATAGTTGTTCGTTAGTTTAGATATTTTACCCATTACTTATTAATTTAATATTCAACACTTTGGGGTTCCATATTTGGCCACTTTTATGAAGGGCAATTAGTGTTATCACTAATAAAACAAATATGAACGATTTGTGAAGAAATGACTTTGTTCACAAATGTATTTTCCCATCCACAAATACCAATCAACTTGAACAAATGTAAAACAATTTTGCAATAACTGAAACTTGAATAAATGTAATATAATCATATACATCTCCAACACAAAGTAATTTCATCCATTAACATTTGCCTTTGAAATGTGTCCATGTAAATTCAGAGAACGTTTGTGAAATTTTGTTGCATTTATTCACAGATAACTAAATCATGGATTACTTAACGTGTGGATTGGGTTCTGTTTGCGTGTGGAGTTTTGAGACGCTTTACATTCATGAATAGATTCTCTCCATATACTTGGGCTGCCAGTCTGCATGTAGTCCCGTCAATTCCACAACAGCACACTTTTATAGCCTGTTTTTACCAAAATAAAGAGCTCCAAATGAACGACTAAAAGAAGTTATATTTTGAAATTTTTTTGATGTATCTTATTGAAAATGTTGACACAGAATGTCAGTCTTCAGCATCTCCTGCAAACTATACCAAACTTCATTTTCAACTGCAAAATGTAAAACTAAGCTCATTGAAGCTGCTCTGTTAATGTTAAGGGATAGTTTATGATCACATTTTAACAGCTGTAATGATTTCATTAAAAACTCTGCTTATTTTACACATCAAAGTGTTGGGGAGTACTACTGCATATGAATCACTTGAGTCAGCATCAATTAAAGATAAAGACTACAAGCTGGAAAATGTGAACAATCTGAGGGTATGGAGTTGCATCGTGGAAGAACAAGTGTAATGAAAAAGATGGTATCTCTGGTTCTGGTATCACACTGCTAAATCAGTGAAGAATTCTTTTAACCACAGCACAAAGACAAGTGTTTCCCATAAAGTCTTTATTTGTGGTGGCAACGTCGTGCAAAAGCTCCAGTAGGAAATTAAAAGGAAACTTGGAATGATCTGTGTGAAAACTATAGAAGCAGATATGTCTCGAGGAGCATTAAGAATTCAGTGTCCATAGGATTGTGCTCATCTCTGTTAAAATTATGCACACCAGGTGAACAATTCTACGGACTCTTGTTTGTTGGAAACCATAAAGAAGAAAAATAAATACATCTGCACCTAAAAGAAGAATTTAAGACTTCTATTTCTGTTGTGATGACTCACATCCTGCACACTACCAGTGAATTCACTCATATCAAACAATTAAAAAAGAGCCATGAGAAATAAAAGGGCTGGGCAGTGATGTTTACTTGCAGGCAATATATTGTCCTCACTGGGTAATGAACGGGGTATTCAAATGAAGAAAGCCATTTACAGTGATGGGAGTTCATTGGCGTCCATTTAATCCTTTGCTTTCATTCTGTCTTAAGCTTCCTGCTTAAAAGAATGACACACAGAAGCAACTTACACCGGGCAGTTTCTGAAAAGCGAATATTAAATGAATTAATCTTATGCTATTTATATTGAATTTGTATTCCAGCAATGGCATGGGAAACTTAAATAGATTCTACATGAGAATGCATAGTGGTCAAAACAAGAAGAGCTAAACATGAACAATTTGACCACCAAAGTTATGAGGATTCAACAAATTCCTCCCCAAATTGATTCAGGAAAAACAATGTACATTTATTTTGATTGCAAATACTATTACAAACGCTAAAGTCAATAATATCCCACCACAAGAAGTCCGCTTCAATATCGTACAATGCCAAAGGCCGACAATTTTACATCTTCAACTCTTATTCACCGATGTGTCAAATCTTCAGAGTACACAATTTTCTGTAGAAAACTTTTCTGACGTTTTTTTTTTCTCCTTTTGTACAGAGCAATATAAAAAGTTAAGGCAAGATGCATCAAACAGAAATCCGAAGGCCCAGGACCAGCGTCTGCAGGTGTTCTGATTCCACTGATCTTGGATCAGAAGAAGGTCGCTCCCACTCGCTCTCTGTCTCAGGCATCTTACACTGGCGGGAGGGGAAGAAGAGGAAGCGGTGGTGGAGGATGGTGTGGGGAGGGGGTGGGGGGTGTCAAAGGTGTCCACTACCACTCCTCCTCCGCTCCGTTCCCCCTCTATGAGTCTGCCAAAACATTCCTCTTTGGCACTTAAGCTGGCAGACTCAGCTTCTTTCCTTTTAGCACTGAAACAAGACAGGACGGCTTTAAGTTTAACACAGACCAGATCAGACTGACAGCATTCACAACAACAAGAGAACAGACAGATGGACCTGCAGGTTGTCATCAACATTTGTTCTTTCACATTAGTATTTGCACTAAATTCTAAAGAAAATATAAAATATTTTTCCTCTTTATTATTTGTCTTATTAAATGTCGCATGGCACCTTTTTTAGGCGGCCCCTGTTGTCAACCACCTTGCCTGGATATTAAGATATTCACCTCTACTTCTGCTGCCACCCCAATACGATGGGGGTGAATGGAATTTGTTTGTGGGACTATTTTTTTTTGGTTGAAAGTAGTTCCAATAAAAACTGCTCATAGTGAGGTTTGTCAAATATCCAGAGTAAAGGGGCCAGTAAACTCCTTCAGAAGTGCTTGTCAGCTGGTCCAATAGCTTTGGAACGCCCCCCTCTCCTTTCTGACATGGGATTAAGGGTCTGAGCCCAACCATTTCTGTAACTTTCCGAAACGGACAATCCAACATTCATAACCTCTTCACAGCTGTGTGGAGGTGAGAGACAGAGGTTGGAACTTCTTTCTCTACCTCTCTTTGTTCATTTTTAACACAA
Source organism: Lepomis gibbosus (assembly GCA_029875015.1). NCBI lineage: Eukaryota > Metazoa > Chordata > Actinopteri > Centrarchiformes > Centrarchidae > Lepomis > Lepomis gibbosus. The sequence continues at coordinate 7,424 of JAPMOB010149434.1, forward strand.
CTCTTTCTGAACACTTCTTCAAGTGTAAGACTATAGATGTCGACCACGGGAGACCGTCTGAAAGTGGCCATTTAGATAAGTTATTAACTCTTCTGATTTCTGACATGATCAGTAGGCCTGAACGATTGGGGGGGGGGGGTCTAAAAGGGATTTTTTCTGCCAGATGTTGCGATTACAATTCAATTTGTGATTTTGACATTTAAAATGTAAGCTTATCTTAAAGTTAAATATTCACTGTGTACTAGATTAAACATGTCATGGAGCATTACAACATTGATGAGACCATCAAAACTGCGATGTTGCACGATTTTCAAAACAAAACACCCTGTGCAGACTCCTGGATCGTATATCAACAATAAATACCGATAACAGACAAAAAAAACCTTACAATTTATTATGTAGCTTACTTAACCATGGTAGAAGCATAAAAATCAAGGACACCTGACCAAATCAGCAGAATCTGGAAAAGCCAGTAAAATCAGGCAGGCAAAACACTCTTATTCTGAAATGCTCCATGTGGGCTATGTTGCCACACAGAAAGCAGAACAACCACGGCTCACAGAGATGTAATCGTAGTAGAAGCACAAGAAAAGACAAATTAACAACACGTCAAAAACATAGGGCAGGCTAAACGCTGTGCTGCTGAAACACTTCGCTTGTTGTTGTAAAATGTACCCGCCCTGTGCCCACTGTGATTGGTAATTAGGACCGTAACAGAAGGCGCATGGAGCTTGTGATTGGCGACCATGTCTGTCACACAAGGATGAAAACGGTATGAATTTGTAACTGCATGGCTGTTTAAAACAGGTCAGATGTGCTGGATAATTAACCAATGGATAATTAAGGTCAGATGTGCTGGATAATTAATAATTTTTAATCGCAGTCTTCACGATTATCTCTTTCAAATCACAAATTCAATTTGAAAACAATAAATCCCTAAATGTCCGACAACACTGTGTTTAGTATTTTGTTCTGGAAAGAGGTGGTGCTGTTGAATGTCTTGCATGTAAATTCCACTTAGCTTCATGGTATCGTTGTGGAGGCAGAAATCTCAAGACTTCGCCACACTACATAAAACTGAAACAGTTTGCAATACCATGGGGGGCAGATGCAAAAAAATATATATATTTATTTTTGGGTTACCCTCTGAAAACACAATTATCCCCTAAAACCAAGATAGAGATAGATCATTTTACACACATACATTCCACCAAATTTCAGCCTGACATCTTTGTCAGTTGATTTTGGAGGTCTTGAGTATAATTCAAAATAATTGTGTTTGGGTTTGTGAAATGCATAGGCACTGAAATAACAATGGAACCAGCACTGGAGGAAAGGATATTTTTAGAAAATGACGAGGACAACCTAGCAACAAAAACAAAAGCTAAAATGGATGAAAAAGAAACATGGTAGTAAACTAAGCACTCACCTTTCGTTACATACAAATAGAAGAAGTCGCAGTAGAGAATGGTCTGCACCACCCCAGCGACGATGGCGATCATGTCAAAGAATCCCTCGAAGTAGAACCTCCATATCCAGTTAATGAGGTAGAGGGCTCTGTAGAGTCCCAGGAAGAACAGGTAGTGCGTGGTGATGGTCTCAGCCTCACCAGTCTTGCTGATCATGAAAAGCTGGGGCAGGATGGCCACTGACTCCAAGTAGATGGAGAATGTCCACAGAATCTGGGCCAGACAAAGGGCAGGGCAGAGTGTTGGTGGGGGAAAAAATAAAGGGAGGTAGTGTCTGAGAGTGAGAGTGAGCACTAATATGTCTTGACTGAACTGAAATACATTTGCATACTTGTCAAAGAGACAAGATTATCAACTCCAACTGAAAGACATGCGTGCAGAAATCCTGTTGGGGCACTGGGTAAAGTTTCAGGCCTAGGTGCATAAATGGGCTCCATCTGTGCGTGTCATCGATTGCAAGTAGGACATATGCAATGCCCAGCGCAAATAAAAACCCCACGGAGACAGAGGGTGTAGGCTATGCATTGCATAAGCCTGGTGTGTAATGGTAATGGAGCAAAGCGAAAGTGCACAGAACGGGCTTCTTCTGTGTGGAAACATTATGACACTGTGTAAACCTGTGACTGTACCTGTACAAAATTCTGCTCTTGATTGCGACTGTTTGAAATGTAGTTCTAATTTATCAGTAAGAGATGCTACAGTTGTGTGCAGATAGATGGCTGCAATTTACACTACCTAACCAAAGGTTAGCTAGGTAGTGTAATTGTAATTTGTGTAATTTGCTTACAGTGACAACCAGATGTTGATCTGAGACAGCTGTCACTCAGAAACATGAGCATCTCTGCTGTATGAAAGGCGTGTCAAGAGTATGTCCGTGCAGTATTTCTGACCTCCAGCGGAGAGAAGTCGTGGTTAACCAGGAAAGCTAGGCCACCGACAGGAACAACCAGGAACTCCACTCTGAACGTGTCGTGGTTCCCATCGTAAGTCGCCTTGAACTTCAGGTAGATCAGGTACACAGTGGCGTACGCACATCCAATGTAAATGATCTGAAAGACACAACAGCATCCAAATCATGAAAGATTAACATTCGCTGGTGCCAGTGTGTACCGCTCTGTCATGAATACAATCAAGCAGCAACAGCACTCAAGTTACATCCCGCTGGGCAACTTCCTTCAGCAAACAGGTGTGTCGGCTTTGTAGTATACTTAAGCCTCCGCACTGTGTGTTTAGTGCTCGTGGGGGAAAAAAAACACTACAGGATATGAGAATGAGCAGCAACGTGTGAGTTGTTAATCACCTTCATAGTGGTGTTGTAGAGGGAGATGAAGGAGGTGAGTAGGTCCAGGTAGCGAGTGGTGAACACTAAGGCAAACAGGAACTGACTCTTCCCAGAAATACCTGTGAGGAGACAGCAGAGGGCAGGCAAACATTTTTACATCCTAGAAATAGCTTTATATCTAAGGTCCTGCCATTTAAACAGACACAAAATGAGAAAGAGCTCTCATCTAGAGGGCAATCTATCCATCCTGACAGTGTCGATTTGTGAATTAGTGGCGGCTATAGCTCACCCTAGGTCAATACACATATAAATTACATTTGTTTTTTTACGCTTATTTTACTTCAAGGGACGGCATTTGTTAAGCTTTAAAGATAAAAAAAAACGTGAAGAATAAAGAAAATCTAATCTATAAAACGGAAAACCTCTTTTGTTGTGTAATATTCAGTTACTTGTACTTCCACAATTTGCCTCTCACTCACTCACACACCAATAGCCACAAGCTACCATGCCAGGTGCTGGCCTGACGGTGTCAGAGCTGGGGATCGCCCTGCTCTACCTCCTGAATCACAAAGATACACTGTAGCCCTCTGATAAGCAGGTGGCACTGTAAGTTTGACAATGTCTGCTTAGTGCAACACCAACAGTCTTCAACCTCACCTGCATTTGGAGTAAGCCCCTCTGTTTATCTGGTGTGTTGGCAAGTGACAACACCTACCCCACTGTCACACCCCCTGCGATGCCAGTTCCAGTACATTAGATAGGGCAGTAGCTGGGTAAATTCCGGTCCAATATGCAGCTGTTTACATTTACTCATTATCTGTTTAGAACACTGGGAGGTGAACAATATGAACTAGCCTGGTTTAATCTAAGCAGTAATGACATATCTCAGGTGACTGCCTATCTCGCTGTGATACGGTCCTAACCTTTGACCGTTGGAAGCAGGAAAGCACAGCAATGTTTCATCGTGATAATACAGCACGCAACCCTGCTGGGCAAATGCAGAGACGTGTGTTCAGTCAGTGACTCTGCGTCTCCAACTGTCAACTTCTGGGTAACGTTACTCAGTGCTGCCACGTCAGAGGGGTCACACCAGGGCAACGTAATGGGGGTAACAGTGGGCCCGCGTGAAGCTAGCAAAGCCTTCCCTCAACAATTGAAATGACGAGGCCAGACACACCAAACTGACAGGTGCTGTGGCCCTCTGGTCCCCTTGTCCTCACTTTACCCGTTACTACGGGCCCGAGGCACTGTCAAGGCTAACGTTACCGGTTAGCTAGCCGGACAGCTGCTGAACTTCACCAGTAACGTTAAGTTACTTCCCGACGTGAGCATTTATCAAGTTATGTCGCACGTAGCCTTGTTCTTCTCAGTCACGTCCCCTTTGACAGTCTTACAAATGACCACTTAGCTGGTATTACTAGCCAGCTAGCTAACGCTCCTGTACAACGCAGAACTGACGGATGAGCTCCAACTGCAGCGTTCGTTACACAGGAGCTAACTTTTTTCTTCTGGTTAAACTGTACATTTATATGCCAGGACACATTCCGTGCAGGACAGCGGGGGCATGCAAATAAAGCCATAAGACTACTCACCGGCACAAGACCTGGTTTTCCATATTTTTAGCAGCAGGATGATGATAGCTGCTAGGTGGGAGAGATCGCCGGTTAGCCTGAAAATGTTCATGTTTATGGGAGCTCCAGCAGAAGTAAACCGATTTAAGACTCTTAAGAGCTCAGTTTGTTTGCGGTAACGATTAATTTATGACCTGACAGCGTTGAATGGCACCGTGACACCAGAAGAGGCTGATTCTGGCTTCACAAGACGGGAAAATGGCGAGCGAAGCGCGACGTGGCCCGGGGACGTGGCCAACACAACAGCACCCAATGCAAGCGGAGAAACGCTAGTTCGCTCAGCCAATCACAACAAAATGATGCTTCATTTGCATAAAATATGCTCAACGATGGATTGCCTCCAAGCTCTGGGGAAAATATAGTAAATACGACTTTCCTACTTCATCTTCAAGTTGCCATGTACAAGGAAATGTATCCCAGCCATGGTGAGGAAATACTTGACGTCACATGTACCGAGTAATATTTTAATTTAAACTAAAAACATAACTAATGAAAACTCACACAATACACATAATTGTGTTTTGACAGTTCCAAAGATGGGTTGAGCTCTGCAGCACTTAATTTGACACTGAAGTCAGTGGTCTAGGTGAAACTTTCAGTCCCTCTGCAAAAATGAAGGGAATAAAAGAGAAGTTGGGTCAAGGGAAAGTAAATCCTTTTTGGGTTGGTTGCCTTGAACTGCATTCAATAGTCTGCGTTTATAAACGTGTAGTGACATTGAAAAATGAGATCTTGCCGACAATAAGGTAGATTCTTTTATTGAACCCCATACCATACTCTTTAAACACAAACGCTGCATTCATAGTGGCACATTTTCAATGGTCCATTGTGCAGTAACATCCAAGGTGCACAGCACTGATGTAAAAATGTAACTTTTGAAAGTAAAAACAAACCAATCTTCCCCCAAATAAAAAGATGAATTCAAAAGCAATAAAAATGCACTTTTGCTTTGCTGCTACAGCCTTACTTGGTCTGGTATGACTAGTAGCTTATGGTGGCCAATATGAGCAAAATTTACCAAGATATTGCTGTGTAACTGACATTATTGAGTCAGAGTTTGGCTGCTTTATGGCTGGTTACTCTATCTTAGCATTAAAGCTGCACTAATCAGTATTTTTCACATGGTGACAAACTCACTGGGAATTACCACCCAAATTTACAGCCCCCTCACCTCCACAGAGCCTTTAAGTCTGCTTCAGATCATTGTTTTGTTCTTCTGGCCTGCAGATTCACTCCCATAAGGCTAATTTCCAGGTATAACAAGGAGCAGTTTCAGCTAAAAGTGTCAGACAGGTAAAGTTAGCAACTAGCAGATGAATATTGTGAGCCAGATAATTTTCTCAGGAGTTCAACTTGTTGCTCCTGCTTCGGTATATATGGAATTGTTTGCTAACAACTTTATTGTTTTGTATTGATATAATTGTTGTATTTTTAAGCTTGTTATGCTGCCTCCTAGTGGCAAAAAACAATAAATGCAGCTTCAAACATTATTTGGTAATATCCACTCCCATAAGTGACATAGGCTCACTTCAAAAAGGCCTCATAGTTATCACTAATAAGTTTTTAAAAATGTGCATTCATATACAAGAAGCCTATTCAGACCTGTTAAATCAAGTGTGTGCATAAACTGGTCCTTTGCATAAAACACTGAAAAAAAATTGGTCATTTTTTTCCCCAATCCGTCATGGGTCAAGTCCGTCCCTACTGTGTTGTTTGCTAGGTCATTACTTTGACACAGCCTTGTGAGTATGTGTTAGCATGTGTTAGTATGTGTTATCATATTGTCCCGCCAGCCACAGTGACACCATATTTAATCCCTTGTTAATATAACATTTTCTCAGCAAAGTAACTTTAACTTGATGAACATAGTCCTTGAACCATGTACTGCCATCGAGAAAAAACAAAGGTTGGATTGTGGTCCAGTGATAAATGGGCAGCATTTATATAGCACCTTTCTAGACCAGCCTTCTGATTAGTGGGGGACCTGCTCTACCTCCAGAGCCACAGCCACCCTGTGAACTGTGGAGGATAGCAAAATAGGCAAAATTATTTAAAGTTAAAGTATTTCAGTTTAAATAACATGAACAAGATTCCAAGCGAGTTGAGGCAATATTAAAATGTGACGTGACAACACAGCCCACTACTGATTGGTCAGAGAGAATCGTCACTATTCACAATTTTCATACGCTATTTCCTCACTAAATCCACTTCTGAAAAGTTTTGAGGAGATAAATCAACTGTGTAAATTTCAAATAGTGGCAGTTTTCCGAAACTTGATGGCGGATCGAAATTGTGCTTAAAAATTTTTGGAGTTGAGGAGCTCTGCAAATGCCGTCGGGGGTACTACTATTCTGTCTTTATTTTCTGAGTAATGTTGAAATGTTTGAACATACTGGAACACCTGGTGGTGGGTTGTGGGTGTGGGTGGCCTTGAATATTATGGCGCTGCAGTTGTGTGAAGTGTTGTTATGACTACAATCTGCAATGAAAAAACGGAGGACGGCGGGCCAAAACTGAGTCGAGTAGAGTTCAGTCCAGTAGTGGAAAAGGGGCTTAAGTCACAGGCAAGGCAGCGTCTAGAATATCCATCATCGTGGGGACACAGCTGCACCCATAGCTAGCATCCAATCACAAGGACAGGTCAGAAGTAACAAGTACTAGCCAATCATAGCACAGTAGGGG
>JAPMOB010149508.1:0-12940 GCA_029875015.1 Lepomis gibbosus
CCGTTAGCTTCAGGAATGCAAACACTCCTCCCAAGGGAGAGCCTCTAAAATGAAAACAATGGAGCTCCGTGGTCACGCAGGGTTTCTTGACACCGTAACAAATGGTTCTTCCATCTTTCTCAGGGCAGACCCCCTTGTTTTATTAAAACACCCTTTGTGTTCTGACGGATTTTAACTCCATCAGATCCCAGGATGCTGACGTTAGCCTCCTATTCGGCAGTTAAGGGGAAGTTAACTTTTTGGACCTCTTGCTGTTGTGATGGCTTAAATAACGCCTTATCAATGCCTAAAACACACTTTCAGATTTGTTAAACCTTTTTATTTTCATTTGTGAAAATTAGGTTAATAGGCTTTGTTTATTTCAACATGTAGACTACATTGGATAAGGTCCAGATGAAAAAACTATTCTGAGAGCAGTTAAAATATGGTCTAGATTATTCCAGAGAGGCTTAAATATATTTAAACCACAATACAAAAAAAACACATTGCAGGAATTACGTGAATCATGTTGGTTTGGTTTGCGGAAAACAAGTTTGATGCACTAAATCTGTATTGTCGCTTGTGTTTTCTAGAGGGAGCAGGAGAGCCTCTGAAATGATTAAATGGTGGAGGGGTTATGGAAATGAGAGGCATAAGAATAAAAGGAGAGGGACAAAGTGAATGAAAGGCAGAGGGAAGCAATAGCAAACGACAAATAGCAGGAACAGCTCGGAGAACTGGAGGGAAATGAAAGAAATAAGAAATATAAATGGAAAGTAAAATGTCAGAAGGGGAAATGGTGGAGCTATGAATTGGCTATGACTGACAGAAACACAGGAAAAGGAAAAAGAGGGCAAAAGAAGGACAAGAAGAAAAAAAACAATTAAAGGATATTTACACGTATAACAGGCTGGTGTAAGACTGAAGGAAACTGAGACAAACATGGAGGTTTTAGTAGTGGTTATAGGGCTCCAGAGGAAACAATATTAATATCAGTAGTTATTTCAGCAACGCAACCAAAATTTGTTGCAGTACTTTCTTGCAACAGTTGGAAAGAGACACAGTAGAGTGTACCAAATAACAGGGCTGTACAGGTGTACATTATAGGATAATCTTTGGATAAAGGGGTAATGAGGATCATGTCTGCAGGTTGGTGCAAGGTCATGTGAGGACGACTGGTGGGCAGGAGAAGAAGGGCAGGGTCTGACATGATTGCAGCACACAAACAAGATTAATTCAATGATTTCTCAATCAAATGTTGATGTTGACTGAACTGACTAAGCTTTTCATAAGCAATGTCTTCATATAATGACCACATGAAGAACAGTGTATTGTTTTTTTTTTATAAGTTGTATTTGTCAGTAGTTTTAATGCATCACACTTTTACTCTGACTTCAGTAGATTTTTATATAAACATCAGTACTTTTACTCTTGTTACATTTGGATAGTTTGAGTGTGCTACTTTAATTTATATATTTTATACATTCATGATCTTTTAAGAGGTAGGTGATCAGCTTTGACTGTGCTTTGTTATTCTACCACAGTCATGCATCCTCATGACTCTGTTCAGAGCAGAATAATCACTGAAGCTACAGAATAGTTGTGTGTCTTTCAAATAGCGCTAGCGGCTAATATTTACAGATGAAAATTTAGTGCACAGTGCAGTGGCCTCGAGTCGTGAAGTAATTTCATCAGAGAATCTAGTTGACACAGAACAGTGTTGTGTTAATGCTAATATGTTAATAATAAATAGCTGCACACAATATAGTGTGCGACAAAACTCCTCCTGCTTTGTGCCATAACGTGAATATTTAAGCTAACAGTGTATGAGCAGTCTGCATTTAACTAGTCATACTCATTGGTGTAGCCCGATGAAGAGAGACCAAATTATAAACACAAAAATAGACAGACTACATGTGGATGTGACCGATGTGTTTCGAACATAGAAGATCTTCCTCAGGTAAAAGTGAAAAGTGAACACACTTGTATTTATAGGTAAAAAAATTAAAACGCCACAGCATGATGTCGTAGTTTGAGAAAGACAAGACAATAATGTACTATTTTGAACAGCATACTTGGCGGACTGTTCTATTAGTGTGGTAATATGTGATCACTCGAGAGCTACAGACTGGGAATATTATCCTGGTTTTTATGTGGCAGGTTTTCTAATCAGGAGATGACTTCATACAATCACAAACAAGTATGTGTGTGTGTGTTTGCTTCTTTACTAGAGTAAAGAAGTATAATTCCTTAATTCTATAATAATTCCAGTCACATCCACATCAAATAAGACTTGTGGGAGGGGACCCCAGTGTTATTTTATTTTTTTTATTTCTTAAGTTACTTGCTATTCAAGTACTTCAGTAAATACCTGTGGCTACTCTACCAGTTTCTGCATATGTCATCATACAAAACCACCTATCAAGAAATACATGGCCAGACATGTTAACTTCTTTGTCATGAGGTCAACACTTGTAAGATACAGGTGAACAGGGTTGTCAACTAGCTGAAACGGGAGTACGGAACAGTGGCGGGGGTGAGATGAATGACAAATGTAAGGAAAAGCAAAGTCTTACAACCATTGCTAGAAACTCTGAGTCTATATGAAATGTTGTGTAACTATTAATCTTGTTTATGTTAACGTACTAAAGAAGTGTCTTAATCATTAGCATAACGATAGTTCGATAAGGGTGACATTATAGACATTATGTGTGTGTGTGTGTGTGTGTGTGTGTGTGTGTGTGTGTGTGTGTGTGTGTGTGTGTGTGTGTGTGTTTAAAAAAAAAAAAAGAAAGAAAAAAAAGTGGTTTTGTTTAGTACTGTTTTGTTCCATGCAAGTTTGTAACCGTCCTATGTCTCTACTTGTGACTACTGAGGTCACTCATTGCTAGACCATGTTAATTTGGAAAAATGCATAATTCTTCCTAACATGTGCAGGTAATGTTTGCTAATGCCTAGATAATGGCATAGTGTTTGCACAAGGGTCAGATAACATCATGTATAGTAGTAGGGATCATGACATGTACACTATTGTGTATGAGACTATTGTGTGAAATCAGTGCTTTTTTTTAGAAGGTACAACACTACATACTTATGTTTGATATGTTAACCTTTAAAATAATTATGTTAATGTTTTAAAAAAATACAATTGTGTGTGCGTTTAATTTTTAATTGTGTCAAATTATGCACATATGACTTTTTAAAAATATGTGGTGACTTGTTTATAAAGTGATGTTCACTGACTGTGAGATCAGTCTCCAGAGAAGTTTTTGACTACAAGTTACTGACTACTTTGGTGAGCAATTTAAGTATTTTTGAATAAGTTTCTTAAAGTGGTGAGGGTTCTGATTGGGCCTTCAGCTGGCCTAGCATTTTCTCTTTATCAGTAGCTTTGAGGTAAATGCTAACATCAGCTTTCTAACATAAAAATGTTTTGCTGATATAACGTCTACCATGATTAGTTTAGCATGTGGGCAGCACACAGTTGCTTATTACCACTGAACAGCTGAGGATGGCAATGTCAGTTTTGGAGCTATTTGGTCATAAGTTACATTTAAAGATGGTGCTAGATGAAAAGTCGGAGCAGCAACAAAGTTATTACAATTCATAGGGGCTTTGGGGGGCATGAATGTCTCTACAAAATTTAGTAGAAATCCATTAAATAGTTTTGGAGAGATTAAAGTCTGGACCAAAGAGATGGACTGACCACCATTGCCATCCCAGAGGCGCCCCACCAGCATGGTTACAGACAACAAAATGTCTGAGTAAGGTGTATGAGACACCATGAGCATCCAGAAAACTTCAGCGCTCCTTGACAAAGATTAGTTTGTTTTGATCATGGTACGTCTGTCCAAAATCAGGTGATTAGCAGAAATGTCAGATGCCAAAACCTGAGCAACCAAAACTGTCCGCAGGGCTAAATGCAACTAGAGGATAGAGAGAAAATCCAATATTTATTTATTTATTTATTTTTTTTAACCTTTGGTCTGCACCATAGAGTGCATACAAAGATGGATGACGTGACAGCTCCTCAAAAGTGAAGACAAAACATCTTGATCGCCTCCTGGTGGCTGCCATTTTAGGTAGCCTAATTCTTATCATAGAAAAGATATCAAAACAAAATCAGAGCCTCTAACAGGCGTAAGTTTACCCGATTGGTTATGTAGTTTTTTGTTAATTTCCCCCCCACTGTGTGTGTTCATGTAATTTCCCCTTAAAAGCAGACTACCATATGTGTAGTTGCATCACTCTGCTCCATCCAGTTCTGCTCAGCTTCCAGACTGGAGTCTGAAACACTGGGAGATGTTAGCTTGCGCTAACAGCATTCACTTTCCATCAGTTGGGGAAACGACAGATATGTGTTGGCGTGCGTTTTATTAAAGGGTAGGGCGCAATGTGACCTACACTGTCCATTTACTTCCAGACTGAAAAGTTACTCGCTCGCTTTCCTGTCTCTTTCTGCCGCTCGCTCTCATATGACTGTAAGCCCAGATCTGTCCTTAGTACTTAACAAGTATTGCTGGTAGATAGCACTTGGAGTTCGAAAGAAGTTACCGGAGTCAGTCAGAGATCGATGCAATAGAGTTTACTGTCGAAGCAAGACAAAACCCGAGCTCGATAGTTAGTTAGTTCACTGTAGCCATTACTCATTTCTACTGGTGTAAATTCTTGACATCGTCTCTTTGAACCGTCATAAAATCCCGTTCTTGTAATAATACTCCCTTAAAATCATAATTCTCCTATATTCCTGAAAAACATTAATTCATCTTTTGTCAGTTAACTGTAAAAACACATTATCTGAGGGTATTATTTCGTAGTCATAAATCTTTTGAGACATTTATGTGTTTTTAGACACCAGGAAAACTCTTGTGTAGGCACTTCCCAGGGTATGGGTCCCTTTAGGCCCCCTTAAGTGTGTCTCTGGTCATACACGAATAATTTCAAAAATCAGAGGCCCTGCTTTTTTAAAAAAAACAAAAAAACAATCTGTTTCCATAACCATGCTTTCTGTCATAGATGTGGGGCCCAGTAATGATTTATTATCTGGGTACACGGTCTTTTCTCCTTTCCCACCAAGTAGTATCTGCGTCCCATGTGTTTTGACAAGCCATAACATACTGATAGATAATACAATGAGTAAATGATACATTCTGGATAAATGAAATGTATTAAGTTGTATAAATGATACATTACTCAACACAGTACATACCTTGTCAGTAAAACATGAGGGCAAGAAACAAAACAAAACAAAAATTGTTCATTAATTGTAATTAGGCCTGTACATAATTAATTTTCAAATCGATTAATCTAACAATTATTTTTTCAATTAGTCGATTTTAATCTAAGGACTAATTTTGAGTGGTCTAAAGAAAAAAATGTTGCCTATTACTCAATTAGCAAGTTTATCCAAAATATCAAAAATGTGTCTAATATTTATATTTTATAATTATAGAATATAATTTTAATATCTCAATATTTTATTCATTCATCCTGATTAAATACATTAGAATAATGACAATAGCATATTTTAAAATGAATCAAATTTCCACACGTTTTGTGATAATAACAGACATTGATTAGGCTGCTTTACTTACATGTTTCTGACATGGATTGATTTCAGTATTGAGTAATTTGCAGTATGATAATCAAAAGTATTTCTGCATTAATGTGGAGCAAAGAAAACAACTGAAACCATTCAGACTGTGCAGACAGTCAGATTGTATGTAATGCTGGTTTCAGCTGTTTTCTCGCTCATATGTGTCCGTTAAATAAATAAAAAGGAAATATGAAACGCTCGAATGTTAGATGACATGCGGTGTAACGTTGCCATGACAGCAGTGGGGCAGGCGATAAAGAAATACTTAGAAAATACATTTTAACGAACTATGTGTTATCCTGCTGATAATGTGCCGTGCATGTGTGGTGTGAGTAATCCGGGAAATTTTCGCTTCACGGAGTAGCACGTTGTTGAGTGTCTGTTTAAAATACTCCCCAACTTTAGATGGGCGAATGCACAATGTTGTAGCTGGAGCTGGAACACCATATGCAGTGACGGTTCGACGCACGTTTACATAATCTGTTACGTCGACGATAATCGTAATTGATTTTGATTTTAGGTGTATTAAAGTGTTTTTTTTTCTGAAAAGTTTGGTTTTAATTTGTTTGGCTCCAAATGACATCACCAGTGCAAAATGGCAGCACCTATATCCAGGATATTGTGGCTTCATTTTTGTACAGTGGGAGGGAGTAGAAATCAATCCTCCATCTTGACATGCAATCATTAGTCAACATCTGTTTCTTGGTCTTAGCACAGAAATGAAATGTAATTATTTGCTTACATTTTTCTTAAAGGGATACTCCAGCAATTTAGCATTGCACTTCCATAATGTTGGAAGAAATAGTCAGAGTAAGAATAACAGTCTATTTTTGGTCAAGCTCCAAAGTTGGGTCCAACAATTCACATAATGCTTTAATGAACCGTGATGACCTCATCATGTTCCTGACAAAGCTCTTCCAGAGCCACAAAATACACTAAACAAAATTATAAAACACTTTTGCTCCCATTCCTCATGAGCTGAACTTAAAGATCTAAGACTTTCCCTATGTACACAAAAGGCCTATTTCTCTCAAATATTGTTCACAAGAGTTGATCAGGTTGTTAATTGTGGCCTGTGGAATGTTGGTCCACTCCTCTTCAATGGCTGTGCGAAGTTGCTGGATATTGGCAGGACCTGGAACATGCTGTCATATATGCCGATCCAGAGCATCTCAAACATGCTCAATGGGTCACATGTCCGGTGAGTATACTGGCCATACAAGAAATGGAATGTTTTCAGCTTTCAGTAATTGTGTACAGATCCTTGCAACATGAGGCAGAACATTATCATGATGCAACATAAGGTGATGGTCGTGGATGAATTGCACAGCATTGGGCCTCAGGATCTTGTCACAGTATCTCTGTGCATTCAAAATGGGATCAATAAAACGCACCTGTGTTTGCACGCCGGGCCATACCATAAACCCACCGCCACCATGGGCAACTCGATTGCCAACGTTGACATCGGCAAACCGCTCACCCATACGCCGCCATACACGCTGTCTGCCATTTGCCCAGTGTACAGTGAAAACCGGGATTTATCCGTGAAGAGAACACCTCTCCAAAGTGCCAGCCACTATCGAATGTGAGCATTTGCCCACTCAAGTTGGTTATGACGACAAACAGCAGTCAGGTTGAGACCCAGATGAGGACGGCAAGCATGCAGATGAGCTTCCCTGAGATGTTTCCTGACAGTTGCCAGTGCCGACTTTGTTTGGTTATGCAACCCGATTGTTGCAGCAGCTGTCCAGGTGGCTGGTCTCCGACGATCTTGGAGGTGAAGTTGGAGGATGTGGGAGTCATGGGCTGGTGTGCTTATAACACGTGGTCTGCGGTTGTGAGGCTGGTGGATGTACTGCCAAATTATCTGAAACACCTTTGGGGACTGCTTATGGTAGAGAAATGTACATGTAATTCATGGGCAACGGCTCTGGTGGACATTCCTGCAGTCAGCATGCCAATTGCACACTCAAAACTTGCAACATCTGTGGCATTGTGCTGTGTGATGGAACTGCACATTTTGGAGTCCTTTTATCGTGGCCAGTGCAGTGGGTATTGCACAGGTGTGTGGGTAAGGCACACCTGTGCAATACTCATGCTGTCTGACCAGCATCTTGATATGCCACACCTGTGAGGTGGATGGATTATCTCTGCAAAGGAGAGGTATTCACTAACACAAATTTTGACAGACTTGTGAACAATATTTGAGAGAAAAAGGCCTTTTGTGTACATAGTGAAATGATCTTTAAATTCTGCTCATGATGATTGGGGGCAAAAACCAGTGTTTATAATTTTGTTTAGTGTACATTATAGGCCTACAGCTGTTTTCACAGGCTTGTCCTCATGACAAGTAAACTGAATTTCGTGTGTAAAATTGGTGGAGTGCCCCAATAACTGTTTGTTTGCTTATGTAAATGTTTTGATATTTTTAATATTTGACATTTTTAGATTTGCAATGTGTTTTGTTTTTACTCTGGTGTCACTGTGCAGAGCATCCTGACCTGTTGCATCACTGCGTAGTAGGGGAGTGATGAAATCTGCCTGAACAAAAGTGTTGTTTGTTTGTTTTACTTTAACGTAATGCACATAAGAGTATGGTGCAGGAAGACTAGATATTGTGAATTCTCTTGAAATGATGATGTTAGTCTCGTAATATTACGACTTGTCAGAGAACCCAGATATGTGGGATACGTTTTGAATGTGCAGAAGGTTTTGAGCATGAGCAGAAAACCTGCTGAAACACAGGTTCTCTTAAAGCCCTGGAGTTTATAAATTAAATTAAGTAATTTGTCATTGAGATGAAAAATCCCACAATCACATTTACAGAGGTTACTTCCCAAACAGAAGACACAAAACAAGGAAGACTATCATGTCTGCATGTGTTGAATTAGCAGGTATATAATATGAGAAAAGTTGATAAAAAGGAGAAAACGATTTGAAAGCATAATAGAATGCCTCAGAGCCTTACTTATTTATATCCTTTTTTTTTTTTTTTTAGTTGTCGCCTGCCACCTCAATTTTGTGTTTCCATTTACATAAACATTTCTACCCCAATTTGGTACAGAAATAGTCACCAGAATGCAGGAACTGTTTAATGCTCCAAATTTTCTTATAAATTAAGCATTGAAGATTTATTTAAAATGGTGTTAATATCTCGTCTTGTCTTGTGAGATAATTGTCTTGTCACACCCCCACTGCGTAGCAGAGCAACAGGAAGGGTCTACAACAGGAAGTTAAAACTGCCAAGAGCATTACCGGTGTTTGCCTACCCTGCATTGAAAGAAGCAATGGAAGGACCTGCAAAATCATGAAACCTCCAACCCACTGTACTCGGATGGTTTGTTTCATTCCCATCAAAGGACATCCACACTAAGATGACCAGGCCCAAGGAAGTTACCACCTCCAAGCTGTCATCTGCTCTCTGGACTCCATGATGACTCTTACAGCAACTTCTTGATATGTTTTTATTCACTTGGATTCACTTTGACAGTTTGCTGCTCTTTTTATTTCTTTTTTTTATGCACATCAGCAATGTGAATACAGATTTTAAGATTGTCATTAGTATTGTTTATGTTCTTAAATAGTTTTTTCAAAGGGAAAGTAAGTGATTGTAAACCGGTACACCTTTTGTTTAATACAGCAAATATTTCCTCATGGCTTGCCAGCTATGTGCTCTGAAAAAAAATCCGACTCTGTAAATGGGAAAACAAAGAATGTGGTGGACCTGGCCCACAATATTGTTCCAGCCAATCAGCAACAGGTGGTGGTGTGTATAGGAGTGATGGGGTGGAAGTAGGGCGGCGGGAGAGAGAGTTCTATACACCGGCACATTTGAACATGCTACACTCCAGGCACTGTGAAGAAGGAGAGATGGCCGAGAAACTGTCAAGAAAAGGTCTAAAGAGTGTAAACAGTGAAGAAAGGTATAGGATGACACAAGGGCAAAGGCGTTGGAGAAACCTCCAGAGATTTAAAATTTTGGAGGCAGAGCCTCTGAAGGAGCACTGAAGGGAGGGGCGTATTTCTTTGGGGATTGAGTTCGAATATCAACAATCCTTCTGCAGAATCACTTACACTCCCTTTTAATGTTTACTATATAGTTACCTTTGCATGAGTATGTCTCTCTCGGATCTTGTCTCCAAGGGCCACCTTAGAAGCTAGACCATTAATGCTGTGCTGGTCCATGGGCAGGTGGGTGAGCATTGGGGTCCAGTGAAAAGGAAAACAACTTATTAAGAGTAAAACAAACACACAGGACCAGCATCTGTATCAGAGAACAAACCACTTGCGTGGGAGATCACCTCTGTAGACCCAAGTAGTAACAGTAGAATCTACGGTCAGGTTCATTTGGCTAATGCCCAGAACTGACTAAAACCTAATATTGATAACGAATGTGTTGGAATGGAAAAGTAAATACAAAAGTTACATTGCAGGTGTGTTTTTGGACCTGTGTTTTGAACGAAGGAGATTTCAATTAGGTTTTCATTAGGGTTGCAAATATCTTGCATTTTTATTAAAAACATGATAATTCTTTCTCAGTTAAAGTTTTATTTAAACAGTTCAAGCCCTGAAAAAGTTATGTAAAACATTCATTCAAGTTCGTCCGTGCTAAACTAGACAACCAGAAAGCCCAGTCTGATAGGGTCTAATTTCAGCTTCTATATTTTCTGGAAATGTTAGCTGTACCCAGTCCCACAAAAAGAGAGCCATGTCTTTGTCATCCTTGATGAGACAGTGGCTGTAGCACGCTTGGCTAGATGCATCTGTAATTTACGTTAACCGTTTTAACTGGGTTGCTACTTTTGGCTAGCTATAAACAGGCTTGGAACAAAACGTTCTTCAGCGAAAAAATCGACAGCAGACTCCTATATAGCTTTTTCCTTTTTTCAATGGCACGGGTTACACAGTGCAGTGAACAGAAGTGGGTAGGGTAGCCCAAAACTGTACTCAAGTAAAAGTACTGTTACTTTGCAAACAAGTACTCAAGTAGAAGTAAAAGTGGTTATCACAATAACTAGAGTAAAAGTACCAAAGTAGTTACTAAAAACTATTTCTTGAGTAGTGAGTAACTTAAGAAAAAAACATTTTCCCCAAGTCTTTCATTTGATGTGGATGTGACTAGAATTATTTCAGATAGTCTTTCTCAGGTAAAGGGGAAGAAGTGAACGTACACAAGTATTTATTTGTGATCAGATAATCTTCACATTTACATTAGGAAAATATTTCCAGTGTGTATCCATCAAGTGTGGTTACAAAATATTGCATTAATATTATAGTCTGTTAGTGCTCCAATAGGTACAGATTGTTCAAAAATATGTGAAGCTATTTATTAGCTATATGTCTGCATTAACACAACAGACACTGCTCTCTGTCAGCTCGGTGAAAACACAGTGTAGCCTAATGCCTTCAAAATGGAAACCCGCTGCACCAACACAGTCTCTTCCAAGGGTGTCCAGTACGACGCTTCATCAGGCTTCCTCAAATTATCGGTATCTGACGCCCTAGGATGAGACCGTTGGTAAGGTGGCTTTTGGCCTGGTTGCACGGTGCCATAAATTTTAAACTGTAGCTTAAATTAGCTGCTAGCACCATTTATAAGCCATACATGCTGTAGCTTAGGTCTGTTCTAACAGAGTCATATGGATGCATGACTGCAATAAATATAAATAAGTAGCGAAGTAGTGTGATAAATGTATCCAAATGTGGCAGAGTAAAAGTAATATTTTTTTCTCTTTAAAAAAACTACTTGAGTAAAAGTATGATACATTAAAACTGCTAATCTTCACCTCTGGTAGTGGATGTGAGTCACTCTAGCCTGATTGAGATGTCGCCATGGTAGTGACTGATTAATCACAAGGTTGTCTCGCCCAAAAGCATAGCACACTCTGTCTACTACCCTCTAAATGGGACCATGTAATGGCTTTGAGGTGGGATGACACAAGGTACTCAAAAGACTTTATTACCACAGAGGTCAGGGTGATAGGTATTAGTCCTGTGGTCCTTGGTTTTTGGGGAGAAGTTTGATGGTGAAAGATTTGTAGCAGACTGGGAAATTGTGTTTCCAGTGAGGGGTTAAAGATGTCCGTGTACACTGGAGACAGCTGATTGGCACAGTGCTTCAGGGTGGATGGGCAGAGAGTCTGTCCCAGCTGCTGAATGTTCATTTCTAAAATGAAGAGAGAGGGGGATGGGGAGGACTTCGAACTCACTGAGAAGGGGGAGGATGAGTTGGTGGACTGGGGCTGATCAGTGAAGTCACGGGGGATGTTGTCAGGACTATTCCATTGCCAGTGACAGTAAAACTGGTTCATGGAGTGGGGGGCTTTAGTTTTATCGTTGGGGATATTTCGGAAGTCCCTCCAGACAGAAACAGATAACCCATGTTGTCTTTCTGAGTACAGGCGTTAAGGTTCTTGCACTGCGTTGCTAACCTGTACTTTGACTTCTTAAACCTGGCCCTGTCTTCTGTCCTAAAAGCCTCTGCCTTTTCCAACCTTAGCTGTCTGAGTTAAGCTGTGAACCAAGCTTTGACGTTATAACTCATGATGGAATACATCAGTCCTCATAGAAGTTGATGTAGGATAGAAAAAAGAGCCTCAATTTCAATTCAAAGAACTTTATCCATTAGGAACTTCATTGGTGCCAAGGATCAGTGGGTGCACGGTTCCACAAACACAGCACAATGTGCCAAACACACACATTACGTTTATATGCAAGTAATAGTTCAGTAACAGTTCTATGTAAATATGTAAAGCTTGCAAAGTACAATACATACATGATTATTAGACAGTAAACTTTAAAAATATTTAGTTAAAAATAAAGAAATCACTAATCCGCACACACACGGACATACACATTGATGAATAAGTTAATCAACTATTTGTGTTTCTTATGGACGTGGGCACAAAACTTGTCATGGCTCTCTTAGTCCTGAATGCGAGTGTTCTGTATCTCTGGCCTGGGGATAAAAGACTATAGTGGCTGTGCAGTGTGTGAGTGGTGTCTAAAGGCTATTTGTGTTCCTTTTAGTTTAGTCCTCCTGATGTATAATACTGATAAGGGGTTCCTGCACCTGTCCGATTATATTACTGCTCATTGTTTGCCTCTGTGAACTCACCTAGACTGTTTGTATTAGTCCTGGAAACATCCCAGTCAGTGCAGTCAATACAAGCCTGAAGGTCCTCTATTGCTTTACTCATCCACTTGTTATGAGGACAACTTATGTTACTTAAATTTGACATGACCTGAAATTTAACATTGCCGTTCTTTCGGGAAATGCAATTACTTAAACCAGGGGTCCCCAAACTTTTTTCTCTGGGGGCCACATTATCGTTCCTGACTATGATTGGGGGGCCGGGTCAGCTA
>JAPMOB010149531.1:0-17994 GCA_029875015.1 Lepomis gibbosus
CTTACCTCTAGTGAGTGGCCCAGCCCTTCATATATTTTTCTGTATGTGGCCCTCATTGAAAAAAGTTTGGACACCCCTGTGTTAGGGTAAATCCCCAACTCCCCCCAAAATAAATAAAAAACATTTAAATAACATTAAATACCACACCCCCTTTTATCCATTGCTATCATAATTTGTTAACTGTTAATGTTCGTAAATCTTCTAATTTAGTGGAGGAAATCCGCTAACACGCTTTAATGCACAAGTTAACTTTCAGTTGTGATTCAATTGTTCAGATTCAGTTGTGCTAATAATATATAATATATTTTTTACACTTCATAACTTTTAAATGTGCATCCCAGATATCATTTGCAATTGCATATGCTGCTAGCATTTGATGCTAACTTAAGGGAAAAATTTCAGATGCTCCATGACCCACCAAAGCTGTGAAAAACTGGTCCATTGGAGCGAACAGAGATGACGTGACGCTAGAGCTCTGGCAAAACACATCACATAAGTGCATTATTGTAAATTATTAACCATCGACTATTAGGCAACAAAGAATTTTTGCCTACATTTAATCAAAATAATAGATAATGTATGTAACCAATACTATTAGCTAGCTGGTTACCAAAATCAATATCTGAAACTTGTCGTTTCTGCACAAAAGTTATTAGGGGAAACTTTAAAAATGCCCAAAAATGTGGAAACATTAGGAAATATTCTACATTTAATGACTTTTGTAGATTAACGTTACCTACTGATTGCTAGATGGGAACAAAATTCCAGTGTAATGTTATGGGGGGTTTTTTTGTCACTTGTTGATACAATTACTATTTTTTAAAATTATGTTATCATGCACCTTGAACCTGGAGGTCAGAAGTTGGAAATTTTACCTGGTAAATTCTGACCTCCAACTCTGCCTGGACCTGTACCTTCCAAAAAAAACCCCAAAACCATCTAACCTGTCAGTGTCTGGAGCAGTTCAGTTTTGTAATTGCTTGTTTTTTTGTTTTTTTTTCAGATTAGGATTATTTGGCAGCGTGGTCACATTTGAGGCAATGATGAGGATTGAGCACTTAGTTTAAGGTGAAAGTTTAACCTGACCTAGCAGATTCAAAGTTTAAAAATTCTCTTTTCTCTTACAGCCTACAGGAGCAGGCAAGATGTCAGTGACCATGACCAAGGGTGATGGGGTCACTGTATTCACAATGACCTCTGACCCCAAAAGTCCATGGCCTCCACTGTGCCAAATCTTAAAGGGCCTTTTCTACAGCCCTGTGTGCTGCTCTGTGTCTCACCACTTGAGAAGGGTCCAGACTTCTCAGTCAGTCCTGGGGGTGAGTTACAACCTTATATGTTAATTTCCTCACTAAATACTGATTTTAACTATTAATTAAAAAAATGTTTAAACAAAAACAAATTGTTGATCTGCTGACCAAATTACAATGCTTTGTTAAAATTTGCTCATTATTGTCTTAAACATTACAGTCTTTAAAATTTTTGTTTCCATGTCACTCTCTAAGTTTAAGAGTTTTTCCATTATGCTGTCACCTTGCATGGCAGCTGCAGAGTGTGAATGAGTAGGGTGACCAGACGTCCTGAAAAATTCGGGACAGTCCCAAACTCCTTGCCTGTTTGTCCCGAAAATAAGACTAAACCTGAGTTTTGATTAGTTATAGCCAAATAAAACTTTAAATAGGCCCATTGATTGTTCTGAAACATTATTTTGGTGTTGCTCACAGATGGGCACTGTTCTGGCTCTCTAATGACTACAGGAGGGACTGTGTGATATCTGGTCAACAGAGTTGTTATATCCACCTTTTTTATTTTCTTGTGTAGATAGTGGGAGTTACAGTCATGAAGGAGACAGGAGACGTTTAGCTGCAGGCAGCCACGGAGTAGGAGAGATCTGACACGCTCTTTACACAGTTGATACAGGCACTGCACTGAGGAAATGAATAAAGATTTTATGTAACAGATCATAATTTACACTCTCTTGCACTCAAAATAATGACAGATATACTGGAGGTACACCCACTCCCAACTCACCTGTCCTGAAATTCTCTTATACTCATCTGGTCACCCTGTGAATGGGTGATTGTGACATACAAAGCCTAGTTCACATACATGATTTTTAGCCCGATTTGCCGCTCGGCGTTCGTCAGGTTGTGATCGGGAGTAAATCACTCCATTTACCTGGTAACAGTTAAAGGACTGTACAGATGTTTGTTATTCATCCTGTTTATACTGTGTTTCCTCCACAGGCTCTGCAGATTATGGTCGGGTTACTCAACATTGGCTTTGGAGCAATCCTCTGTAGCAATCGCGATGGCTTTTCATGGCCGATTAATGAATTCTACTTTCCTTTTTGGCTCGGAGGATTGGTAAGCAAACAAATTTTGCATTTGTTTTTTACATGTTAAGTGTCATAACCAAGATGCAACAGAATATTCCGCACAAAATTTACATCTGTATTAGAGCTGCAACGATTTAACGAATTAGACGATCAATCTGACAATTAAAAGAAAACTTTGTTTTATAATCGACTATTCAGTTCAGTAATTTTTTAAGTAAAATTGTCAAACATTTGCTGGTTTGCTTTTCTTTGTTATTTATGGAGCCTTTGGGTTTTGGACTGTTGGTTGGACAATAGAAGGAATTTTTTTTTACATTTTATCGACTAAACAATTTAATCCATTGGTTATGAAAACTATTGTCAGATTAATCGATAATGAAAATAATAGTTGGTTGCAGCCTTAATCATTATACTCCCTAAAGCGCAGACAAATGCAACTTTATTGGGGATGTTTAGTTGATTCTACCTAACAGCTTTTCTTATTCACTCTCTAAGATGTCCTGAACAACAACAGTTAAAAGCTATGAAAAGAATGAATGAAAGTTTAACTCTGCATCTTCACTACCTGCTGCTGTTTTAGTATGACATGGTGGAGATTTTTCTCCTGCTCCACCATAAGTTTTCACTTATTTATCAAAACATGGTTCAGACATGGGTTTCCAGATGAGGTATACTAATAAATTGACTTGACTTTTCACTTGCCGCCACAAGCAGGTTGACATTTTGGTTCATTCATTGGCGGTCATTCAGTATAAATAAATCCTTTTCGCAACAGACTTTTTTTACTTATCATAGCAGGAAAAAGCATAGGAGGATTTGTTGATGGATCAGTTTCATTCAAATATTTAAGAAAGCCATAGCAGTGAGTGGTCATGTACTGAACCAAGGTCACAAATGAAAAAACTAAAGGAATTGAAAATTGTGCTTTGACTGAATGTTATTGGACATGTTAATCTCTAAGTTCTCAATTCTTTGACTGTTGTCAGCTAGAGTGAGCACATGACGGGTTTGCGTTGAAGAGTGGAAGAATAAATATTTTGTTTTTTGTCTTTCAGTTTATATTATTTGGCACCGTGAGTGTTTTGTCTGAGAAGTTTCCCAGTCCATGTCTGGTGAGTAGTTCAGTTTTATTACGTGCTCATATTATCTGAAGGACTTTTTTTATTATATTGTCACCTCTTCTTCTTCACTTTTATTTAAAGACAAATAAAATTTAGGAGAATTTTGTACTTTGTACGAGGTCTGTGTTAAAAATTGAATTTTATTGTACTGTTTGCTATTTACTGCCTGGTGTGGCTTTTGTCTTTGGTTGTACGTAAACTGTCAAACTTATATTTCAGGTCATCCTCAGTGTGATTCTGAATCTAGCAGGAGTTGCTTTTGCCACTGCAGCCATCGTACTCTACAGCATCAGTGTAGCAAACATCTATTTGTGGTGGCTGTGTGATCGTAACTATTATTATGACTACACTACACCAAGTCCAGGTTCTGAGGAGAAGGTCCTCCTGGATAAATGCTTGGAGGGCAAAGCATTGGTTCTGGTAAGTGTGGAAAGTCTCAGCAGTCAAAAAGTTAGAAGTTGTACAACTGAGAGTTTGTGTGGCAGGCAAGGAAGTATTATTTTCTTGTTTGCCAGTAATCTTTGAAATGCTAGTCACATTTAATGTTCATTTACACAAAAACATTGCATGCGTGTATGTAAAAAGGACTGATGTATTTCAGTGCATGACAATCTCTCCACCTTACTTACTAACCAGGTGTTTCAAAGGTACCTACACACAACAGGAAACATAAAGTTTACCACAGTGTATTATTTTCTGGAATTATGTGATATTAAGTATCTTATAGAAGGGATCTGATAAAGTGCTTTTGAGAAACTGGTTGTCCAGCACATCAAAAACAACATCCCAATCAACCTGGGCCCTCATAGTGTTCACACACAAATAACACCTACATCAGAATGCTGTTTGTTGATATCTCCCCCATGAAACTGACGGGCAAACTCACTACTCTGGGCTTAAGTACTACTCTGCAACTGGATATTTGAGTTCCTCACTAACAGACCCCAGACAGTTCGGATGAGCGGCCACACCTCTTCCATTCTAGAGCTCAACACTGGAGCCCCTACAGGCCTGTGTGCTCAGCAGTGTTCAGGCCACACAGAAATGAAGTAGTTCACATTCACAGCGCACAATTTTGAAGTTAGTTCAGTCCCAAAATATTCTCTAGTTCATATTCAGTTCCTATTTAGTTTTCTTTCCTTTTACCAAATGCTTTGACTTTGACTTGGGTCGATGAACTTTGCTGGTGTTGGCTTATGGTCTATTAGTGACTTCTTGTGATCATCATTCACTTGCAGATATTTCCAAAAAATGGTCTGATACTTCAAATTGATGTGTCAAAAAGTGAACACTGTTGTATCTCACCAGATGCTTGTAAGAAGTATTGAAGCTGTGCTGATTGTCCTGTCAGCCCTGGAGCTTAGCATCGTCATCAGCTCTGCCGTCTTGGGGATCAAAGCGCTGAGGAGCAGTGAGAAGACAGAAAACGAGGTAGATTGTGTATAATCATATTTCACTGTTAAACCCACTGTAGCGGATCACCTACTTTAATATTAAAAATTACACTTGTTGTTTGGTACACCACCCTCAAAAACAGCTACAGTATTACCCAGATGTTATTTAAAGCTATCTGTCCTTTTGTCACTCATTACACTGTTGTTACATGGTAAACAAGAGGTCCATAAAAGTTGCATTAAACATCCACACAATGTTTTCTGGATAATGTTAGCTGGGTTACCGTTTGATTAGATTGCTTCAGTCAGACATCATCAGGGAGTGAGGAAAGGGAGAGTTCTTGGAGTGTGCTTTTCTTAAAGGTTTGACTATGTCTGCAGCTTTTCTCATATTTTTTCTCTTTTAGAGCATTGGGGACCCAGAACGCTACCAACCACTGCTAGAGGAAGTTACCACTAACCCTATAGCCTGAAGGAAAATCTCTTCACTTTTAGTTACCAGGAGCTATAATCCTGTGGAGTTTATATCATTGATTGTATTTACTGAAATGTCAGTGATTTTCAGATTCTTCAGGCATGGTCTAACTTCTGGTCTTTTCCTACAAGATTTGTTCTTATTGTTTAGTGCTTTTGGTAATAATATGCATTAATTTGTATATGCTGCTTTCATTCTTGGTTGTTTTTTTAAAAAAACAGTTCCTGTTGATTGTGATTTTCTGTCGAAAAATGGGCCTGACAGTCCGTTTGTAGACAGAAGGGAGGTTCCTGTAATTGTGTCTGTGACCTTGATTGATATTTTACAAAATGAAACCATTAAAGAAATAAATGAAAAATGAACTGTTTGTGCTCATTGTGTACAAATATAGTACAGGAAAGAAAAGTCAAAAGGAAAGCTATGAGGTGAAGAGTACTATAATTTGAAAATGTCATTCATATTTTTCTAAATGCCAATGCATTCCTGAAAGTTTTGTTTTCTGATTAAAGGTAAAAAAAAAAAGTGTTTAGTAGAAACATTTTAACCTGTTGTCGTTGGAAATCAACTTCTTTCAAGAGTGTTCTAAAGTCATGCCATTCTGATGCAGCAACCTCCCTTATTCTTTCAAGTTTCAAGATACTGAAACTCTTTTATAACATTTTAAACAAGTTTATTCAAATTAAAGACAGTTTAAGTATTCTTACTGCACAAAGGGTTTTAGGACTAAAATGTCTGAGGTTTTTAAAGATTGAATTGCGACCACACCAGGCCTGTTTTAACTTGATCATCATGTTGAAAATGTTTGCTGCAAGGCTTTAGTTTATATTGTCTCCTATTTATTCAGAGATCCATGATCATTGAGAAATTTGAATCTGTTCATCTGGCATGAATTTTGATTAATTTTTGGATCTGCATCAATTTAAATTTTTTTTTTTATACTAATTTAGTGAATTAGCTTTTACGCAGAAAATGTTATTTTCTAGTATGGGTGACTTTGAATTACCGTCTAATAATTTAACACTATTAAAGGACATCATTATGTCACGAGGAACATTATTGATAATGTTGTTAATATTGTTGGCATCCGACAGTTTCTTTGTATTTAGTTCATGATTATGAGGTAGAAATGAGCTGCCTTGAATATATGTTGTTTGGGAAGCTTTTTTTCTGATACATGCAGCAAGATTGACATTGTCCAGCCTCCCAGTAACAGGGGAACTTCATTTTGTATTGGAAGAGACAGGGTTTTTATTAACTTCATGCCGAGTCAGAAGGTTGTGAATGTGATTAAAAAAAAGGTGTGTTTACAAAACACGGGATTAGCCACTGAATCTTTGCCATTTTATTGCATGAATTCAAAGAAAATCTCAAAAATTTTGTAGACAAATTAGATTTTTCCAAGGACTGAACTTTAAGTTGTCAATGACTGCAGTCAAAGATGTGAAAATGACAGTGTACACAGTAACGCCTGACTCAGCTGGCCTCTGCTATGTCATGATATTGAGCATACTGTATGCAACAAACACACACAATGTACAATATAATTTGTTGGTCATGATTTGTGCATTTCCTCCACTACAATTACTCAGTTTGATGCTGAGAGGTACTTCCAGCAACACTGTTTGCGTTTTGTCGACATGGGGCTTTTATTCTGAAAATAACTGAACAGTCTTACAGGAACTTAACTTTATGTTGCTGCCAAATTAACTGTGGTGCTGACAGAGGATTCAGATTGTAGCAATAACAGCATCAAGTCATTAACAGGTGAGTTTTCCACAGAAACGCACTCATGACTCACAATAATGTGAGCTTTACATGGAGACACCGTGCTGAGTGAGCTCTGAATTGTTTTTTTTGCCAAACTTGAAATAGCCGATATTTTATTGTTTCTGTTGTTTGTAGAGAGGGACGTTTGTTTTTTGGTATCTGTGAGAGTGTTTCAGGTGAAAAACGCTTTTAAGCAAAGTGCAGCAGTGTCTGAAGTAGAACTTTTTCCTAAAAACTAAATACATCCATTCTCTGGATGAAAACTAATGTTTGCAAAAGGTTCAATAGTACTAAATATGTCATAAAAGTACACCTTACTTTTATGACATAATATATACATATATGTAATATACTGTTTGATTTAGTAAAGACTCATCAGAAAAAGTGCATTTTGCATGTTGAAAACTGAAACAAATAATGCTTGTAGTCAGGCAACTGAAGCATTTGCAGCATATTTTGGAGTTACTGAATAACGAACTTCAAGCAATGTAGTTTTGTGTAAGGGACAATAAGTATAATCTCACTGCCTCATAGTATAGCTCATGGCCTTAATACATCTGCATATTTGGATTTGATAGGGTTGTTGGTCGATACCAGTGACTCTATTTACTTTGGCAGGTGCTGAGACTTTAACGCAGTCATACGCTGACCCATTCTCCTCTGCAAATACCCACCTCTGTCTCTCTCACACACACACACACACACACACAAGCAAAACAAAATGAGCAATTTAAGAGCTTCAACCTCGAGTCAAAAGTAGCCTACCATAATTCAAGAGTACTTGGTCAAAAGGACACACATTCACAGCAACAAAATAAAATCTCCAATTTCTTGTTTCAGGTGTGCGTGCAGGAGTCAAAAACAAGGGAGTGACAGTCATCACTGTGCCAGCTGACCGTAAGAGCATGTTTCCATCACTGTGCCAAATCCTGAATGCTCTTTTCTGCAGTCCAGAGCGCTCACTGTTCCGGGGGGTGATGCAGACTAGCGTCACTACAGCTTTCGGGGTGAGAGGAATTGAAATAGATGTATTTCAAACTCATCTATGAAGTGGTGGTCTTAAGATATCCAGTGTAATACAAAGAGATTTAATTGTTTCCAATCTTTTACAGACTATACAGATCATGGCAGGCCTGTTCAACATTGGACTTGGGCCAGGACGGACAAGCACAAATCCTGGAGATTTGACAAGTTTAGGAGCTGCTTACTGGCTGGGTGCTGTGGTAAATTAATGTTGTGATAAAATTACCATGGGAGCTTAGTAATGTTATGTATTTTGTTTAGTAAGCTATGTATCTTGTTTGTGTGAGCTATTATGTTAAGTGTTCAGTTGTGTTACCACCATGTTTATACATGCAGGTTCTCTTACCAATTGATCCCCCATGATATGACAGTTTCTGTTTAGTTTCTGCTTGATTATCCCTGACATCTGTTTGACCTCTCATCAGTTCATTGTAACAGGAATCATGTCCATTTTGGCTGGACAGTTCCCTTCTCCCTGCTTGGTAAGTAGAGTACACCAAACTCCATGGACTAATTAAGGGAAATGTGCACAAATATGATAGTATGATAATTGTTTTTGCTTTATTTGTGTAAATTATTTTCATCAGATTATTTTATCATGCAATCCCTATTTTTATGCAAAGCACATTGAATTGCACATATGAAATGAGCTGTTTCAATAAATTTGCCTTGTCTAATGTGTCTTCTAATCTTTGTTGAAATACAAAATGCGACCAAATACTGCTTGAACTAGAATTTTAATCGAAAGGACATTTCCTCTCAGGTGGGCTTCGCTGTGTTTATGAACATTGCTGGAGCTATCTTTGCCATTACTGGCATTGTGCTGTATGCCATAGACCTGGGAGATGCCTCTCTCCTCTGGATGTGTGACAGCAGAAGGAACAGTACTGATCATTACAGTGAAAACTGCAGAAATGTGGCCCTGTTTGCCCAGGTAAGCATACTTCTAAAGTTAAACTGGAAAACACAATCATACAGTGTTGAAAGAATGATTCAGAGCTGTTACATAAGCTGTTATAAGTACCACATTTTACTACTACAAGTAAAAACCTTGCATGGAAAATGTGACAGCAAAAGTATGTGAGTTTAATTAGGGAAATGTACTTAAAAGTAATGTAATGCAGATATAATGGCCTATTAGATTATTATTACTTATGCATTATTGTAAAATCAGGATTGTACCCTTGTACTTGGTTGAGAAGTAGCAATTTTTTAAAACTCTTCTTGTATCTGAGTGCAACTAATTGTTTGCATTATGGATTAATCTGTTTTGTATTTTCTCGATTAATTGATTGATTGTTTGGTTTCTAAAAATTAAAAAAATAGTGAAAAATGCTGCCACAATTACTCAGAGCCCAAAGTGATACCTTCACTGATGATACCTTTTTGTCCAACCAATAGTCCAAATCTCAAAATGTTTAAAAACAGAGTAAAATGAATAACATGCTTACAAGGAAAAAACAGAAATCTTCACCATTGTGAAGCTGGGACCATGAAATATTTTTATTTTGAAAAATGCATTTACAGGATGGGCTGGCCTACGTTAATTCTCTGAGAAACGCAAAGAGACATTAAAACTACAGGCTTCCAAGATGTGTATTCTGTGTCAGGTCCAGCACCGAAAGATTCAACTCACAAGATGAAATAGCTTATCAATGTCTTTACAGAAAATGGAAATGAGATTTGTCTCTCAGCCTCATGTTAAACAAGTGGATGAAAGGAAAAATTATCTACAGGGCACCTTAATTAACAAAGTGTTAAATTAAGCTAATTTCTCAGGTAGGATACCCACACTGGTTCAGTTCTGCATTTACAAATGACTATCTGGAGAGTAACCCTTATTTATTCAACAATTAGATAAACAGAGTAACTATTTTGGCAGTATGAAAACATCTCTGCGCTGAATTGCAAGTGAGTAAATTAGTTAAAATTAAATTAAATTCAAAACATGTTTTTTTCATCTAACAGAATTTGTTGACATCCATGGACGTGACTCTCATCGCCCTGGCTGTTCTTCAGCTCTATGTCAATATTAGGTTGGCTATATTGGGCATCAGAGCTTTGACCAGTGAGATGAAAAAGGAACAGGTACGAACAAAGAAGACAATGCAGACATGCAGATGAATTAGAGGACAACTAGGTGGTATATTAAGAAAAGTGAAGCCGAGTATTTCAGTAGATTGATCTTTAACAGCAGTAGCAATAACAGCGATAGTTGCTGTAGTAGGGATAAAAGTAGTAACAGCTGCATTTCTGGTGCAGTATTTAATAATTGCAGTGTTAAATTCACATTGTAGAATTCTCAGCATCATTTTTTTTAAAAACTATTAACTTTTTTTTCCCTTCTGTGCAAATAGGGTGGCAAAGATGTTGAAGATCAGCTGCCACAGTTAAAGGAAGTCATCCTGAGCAGTACTGGTGCTTAAACTGATTTAAGCTAAACACATGGATGCATGGCTAATTAGCTGAACCTCATTATAATACTTGTGCTTTTACACACACTTGCTGAAACTGATCAGAACTGCTTTATATTACAAGGACACTATCATTGTTTTCCTATCTTTGTGTTATTTTTGTCTGATTATGAATTATTTTAAAATGAAACTTATTTTAATAAAAACATGTCAAATTGTGAAAACGGTCCAAAGATATACTGCTGTTGAGTCATTTTTCCATTCACTTCAGTTGTATTGGGATTCCTCAAAATGTCATCAGATAAAACCAAAACCATGTGCATTAATACCACCAGGCGTAACTGAAAGTGTAGGTTTTTATGTTTTACCTACTGTTTGAATCACCAGAGCTTTTAGTTCAAGTTCAAGGTGGTGGATGTACAAGCAACACTTTACACATCCTTAAACACACTGAGCAGCAGTTATGACATTTTTCTACTTAAAGGAAACATCACTCTTGTTGTAAAAATATAT
Source organism: Lepomis gibbosus (assembly GCA_029875015.1). Lineage (NCBI taxonomy): Eukaryota > Metazoa > Chordata > Actinopteri > Centrarchiformes > Centrarchidae > Lepomis > Lepomis gibbosus. The sequence goes on from JAPMOB010149531.1 coordinate 11,046, forward strand.
CTCACTACATACAAGAAACCTGCTTAGAATAAGAGTGTAGTGTGAAATTGCACACAACTAATTCACCATGGTTTGACCTTATAGTACACAGGAAAAATGTTAAATATGTCTGTTATCATTAACATGACAAAAATACTGTTATATTATCTTAAGTTTTTCAATATTAGATTAGATTGGTGCCTAGTGCATGTGACTATACGGTGTTTGTAATAGCTTATATAAAAACCCTTAAATTCTAAGAGTGCATGCAGTTTTGACGTCCCTTTAAAAATAAACCAAGTGCAATTGTTAAAAATAACATTAATTTTTATCTTGTTGTCTATAGAACCATAACGTGTTTATGTGCCTGGCATCTGAGTGAAGTAGCCTGTTGTACAGCAGTTTATAAGAATGAAAAATTTGATTGGCGGTTGTAAACTTACATTGAGGTCTTGCTTTTTCTTTTGATCTAATTATGTCTACTGCTTCTGTTAATTGTTTTTGTGCAGCATTTAAAGAAGGGTAATTTTGTTAATGGTGCTTTTATTTTGAAACAATGAAACCGGCGACAGGAAGCAATATTTTTCTTGGCGCTAGAGCTGCTTACCTGAACTCACCATCGGCAAACCAGACTGTTGCAGTTGCAGGGAGTCTCTTGCCACGAACCAGGTAAGTTATCTGCACACAATAAAACAGCGCATAATTTATAATAATTAGAACTTTACAATTAAACCTGTTGAGCTCTAAATTGGGTGATATGGACATTTTGTTAAAGATAAACAGGATTTTAAATTCTGAAAGATAGAGGTGAACTTTCATCAAAAAGTTGAAAAAAATGTGATTAAATGAATATTTTATTTGTTTTATTTAATCATTTCGAATAATTCTTTTGTTGCAAAAATCTCATTTTTTGTGAAAGCTTTTTTGTGTGTTAGCTTTTGATTAGAGGTTGAGATAGCAAACACAATGCACTTTCTGCGAAACAATACTTCTCCCTCCAAAGGACAAAAACCTTTTTTTGTGCAACCTGTTTGTGAATTTAAAACATCTTGTTTTTCACATTTTATTATGTATTGAGTGAGGCACATAAGAAATGGCCAATTAGATTACATTTTTAAATCATTATTTTCAATATCTTACTGTTGATCTCTGTATTAAACCTGTATATACATTCCTGTGTCTTTACATTTCATTCAGTTATTATCTGCTAAGAATATAATGCATGCTTCAACATTAATTCATGCATTAATTTCATGTATGCATTCAGCATTACTGGAAGGCACTCTTCCTGCCTCACACAACAAAAATCAACTTGCAGACTCAAAATGCTGCAGCCAGGCTCAGGGGAGAACACATCTCTTCATTGGCTCCATGTCCATCTTAGAATAGATTTTTAAATTTTAATGACCGCTTTTAAGGCTTGTACATATAAATATATAGCTGACCTCCTGACCTCCTACAACCATAAATGCAACCTAAGATTCTCTGGTAGGTCATTCCTGGCCATTTAAGGTCAAACCTTAAAAAGGGCACCTAAAAAGCATTTTCTGGCAAGGCTCATAAATTGTAAGAGATTAGGGAAGCTAACAACTTGTCTTCTTTTAAGTCACTTTTTAAAAATCCAATAGTTTTTACTGTTTGTTTTATTGATTTTATAGTTTTATTTTCTTCTTTTCTTTTGTTATATTTTATCATAACATTTTACTAATTGTTTGCTTTTTTGAAAGTGCTACATAAATAAAGGTATTATTAATATCAATACTAGACAATATACAATATATGCTAGACTTGGATCAGTCATGTACATAATATTACCAGGTGTTTATTTAGAATGAAAGAGTTGTTTCTAGTTAAATCTCATGTTAAAATGATTTATGTTTTTATTTCTTTAATTGCTATCTACATCTGCAGTTTTCTTCGTGTCATGTTGCAGGTGTAAGCGATGTCCATCACTGTTGTCAAAGACAAGGGAGTGACAGTGGTCACGGTGGCCGATGACGGTCAGAGCATGTTCCCACCACTGTGCCAAATCCTCAAGGCTCTTTGCTGCAGTCCGATGTGCTGCTCAGTGTACAAGGGGCTGTTGCAGAGCATTGTGGTTTCAGCTCTTGGGGTGAGAGAAATTTAAATGTATTTAGTCAGTTGCGGTGACAAGTGGAGGTCTTAAGCTGTTAAGTTGTTAAGTGTAAGACAATGAGATGTAATTGTTTTTAATCTTTTACAGACTATACAAATCATGGTGGGCCTTTTCAACATTGGACTTGGGCCAGGACGAACAAGCACAGCCTTTAAGGATCTTTATTTGGGAGCTGCTTACTGGCTGGGTGTTGTGGTAAAGTAATATTGTTACGTTAATATTATCTAGAGCATATTTATTTATTATTTCTTTTAAATACAGGATTTTCCCCCAATATTTTTGTAATGCTTAGCCAAACCGGCACAATTACCGGAACGGTTTAAAATGAAATAAGAACTGAAATAATATTACTTATTTTAATGGATTTTACTGAACTGTCTGCTGTCCTCTCTTCAGTTCATCATAGCTGGAATCATGTCTGTTCTTGCCGGCCGTTACTCCTCTCTTTGCTTAGTAAGTAAAGACTAAAGGCTCTTTCGAACATGCACTCCTTTATGTCCTCATAGCTGAATAAGAACCCTTGTTCACTTTTAGGTACTGCCTTCTAAGATCAATGAAATGGATTTAACATCTTCACCGTCATCAGTTGAATAAACGATGAAACACTGTGAAAGAGGCAATTTTAAGTTGTTGAGGTGTTTCTTCATTGATTGTGTGAAAACATACACTGTGAAATCAAAAGAATAATCAAGTCTTTCCTCTCAGGTGGGCTTCGCTGTGTTTGTGAACATAGTTGGATCCATCTCCGCCATCGTTGGCATTGTGATATATGCCATAGACCTGGGAGATGTGTCTGTCACTGATATGTGTGACTGGAGCAGATACAATGCTGATGACTGCAGACTTGTGGCATACCTTGCCCAGGTAAGCATAGCTTTAAAGGATAAAGCTGGTTTTATGATCTATTTTTGTCACTGTCAACAAACCTTGTGAAAAAAAAACCCAATTTGTCTTCCCAAGCATTTTGTTCCTAGTCATGACATAAATCAGCTCACAATCACTTAGTTTCATTTTTATTCAGTTTCATTTTTCTTAAAACAGCTGGAGACTGTAAATTTTGGCAAACATTACTCAAAAAGGAGTTAACCGAACGTTTGTTGAGAATTATTTTCGGATGGGAATTAATATCCATATAATGCTCCTGTAGTGAGTAGGCCTATGTACTGCAGCAGGATGGTGTATGTGGGATTGAGTCACAATAAACTAAAGTGTGTGAGGTCATGGTAATGAAGGAGCATGTCATCCATGGAACAGTGTGGCTCATTAGTGTGTTTTAAATGATTTATGGACAACAATGGAGCTCTATGGCACAGAGGAATAAGATACAGTATACCAGGCTTTGGTTACACAGATTTTTGTGAATAATGATTACTTACACTTTACATTTAACTTTTAACACCTCTTTGAATCAAATTGACCTCTTTCTGTTGTTTTATTTTTTTTTATTTCTTGTGTATATCAGCGTTTGTTGACTGCCATGGACATTACGCTGATCGTCTTGGCTGTTCTTCAGCTGTGTGTCTGCATAAGTTTTGCTGTTTTGGGCATCAAGGCTCTGGTCAATAGGAAGACGGAAGAGGTATGAATCAAGACAAACGCGCAAGATAACAATCCAAGTAAAGTATTTGTTAATAGTACTTGTCATAGTTTTCCTATTCACTGCTGGACTATCAGCATCTATGTACAGTTTAAGTGGTAACAGCTGGATTACTGATTACTGTAGTGTTTGTACAACATGAGGGACACTATTATTAGGTATGAAGTTTATATTTAGTAAAGTCTGACACTGTAGAATTCTTAAAACACACTCAATTGTGTTTTATAAAAGCTTAGGCTACTTTGTCTTGTTTCAACAGGACGGCAGAGATGTTGAGCTTGTCCAGCCAGTGTTGAAGGAAGTCCTTGCCTAAAATAAATAGATCCAATCAAAAAGATGCATAAGTATGAATAAGCAACACATCTTTGCAAACCTTGTAATCATTTTTAAAACATATATCAGCTGAAAATAACAAACAAAAAAAGCTACTTCAGTAAGAAACTACAATATATGTTAAAAAGAAAATTCACTTGTGAGTTTGTCACAATTGTGAATGGGAATGTTTGAAACGTTTATTCTATTGATGGTGAATGATGCAAAGTAAACATGCTTGAATAACTAGAGGTAAGAATGGTGAAAACTGTACATTGTTTATTCACTTCATTGAAGAAATATTTGGGCAAATACACTTTCTGTCTGAGAGTGAGATGAAAACATTGATAGGTCTGTCTCAGGGAAGTGAGTATAGCCTAACTTGGCATAATGCCTGCCGGGGGAAATGGCTAACCAAATGCACACCTACCAACACCTCTAAAGCTCAGTAACATGTTGTATCTAATTTCTTTAGTTGGTGCACAAGCAAAGATGTGAAAATGTTGATGTTAGGCTCCTAATTGTAATTTCAAGGGAGGGATATCAAGAATTTCTATTGGTAATTTCTAACATCAGGAACCGAAGTATTAGCAGACAGCTTGAAAAATTGCTGCAAAGCTACGAACACTGATCTAAATAAAGTTCACAATACAACTAATTAGCTAATATTGACTATTATAATTGTCTGACTTTTGGTTCAGCTTTTTTCATTCATTTGGTTCAGTATCTCTATTTTTCATTAGGACTATTTTCGAAGCTGCCCAAATACAAGGGTTAAGGTTAGGCTGTTGAATTTTCTGTGAGCCTCACAAAAGAAATAACATGGTTTTTCTCTGCAAAAAAAAACAAACCATCTGCATGCCTAGATACCTCGAGGGGTAAGAAATGTATATATGAATGGAAACATCTGACAGCTGGTCCACTGCTGTTGTCCACACTGAAATATGTCAGCTATTAGAGGGATTGCCATGTAGTTTTGTACAGGAGGCTGCAGTTTGTGGTGTTGATGAATTGTATTGCATTATACAGAGATGCATTTCTGTTATTCAGCCTACCCTCATCGATATGAATGTGGTGGACAAAATAATAGAAACTGCACGTGGTTTCATTTGATTAATTGCCTAACCCTGTGATGACACTGTTTGCCACTAGGTGGTGGTCATTCTTTTCACACACAAACCTGTACATTATTGCTGAACTATTACCTTATTTGTGTCGTCCACTGTTACATTATTTTGAGAATCTCCTTACAGTGACTTGGGAACAAACAATCTCATCCCCAAACTCAGCTTTATGCAAAATGAATATTGGCTTGATTAATATTGATGATATAGGTTTTAATGCCCAAAAGTTAAAATTGAATATTTGGTTATAAATAATAAATGTCATTGTGGCGTTTGTGACAGCTATATACAAAAATCTTAGATTTTCTTTGTTTTAAAGTTATCTTTCCATATTTTCAACCTTTAAACTGATAACATTGGGTTAAATGAGAGGAATGTTGGAGGAGGATGTGTTATGACTGAGAGAAGGATTAGATCAGTCTGTGTGTACCAAGTGGCCTTGCATATTATCCTTGTTCAACTGTGTCTGAGGTTACTGTAGCTGTATGGCCTGTATTGTATTTGGTAAATATAGATACAGTAGCCTATCTACTTGAAAAGTACTCTGAATTGTGATTCAAACCAACAACTATACTCTTTAAATTACATTTAAATCACCCCTAAAAGCACAATACGTTCAAGTAACACATCCAATTGATCTGACTCTATTTGATTTGATATTTAGGTTGTGTTAAATAGTTGTATTTTTAAAAATACAATCCCTGTTTTTTTATAGCACTCAAATTCAAATTCCATCCTAGATTATTCTTATACTTTTAAAACTTAGTGTAGTTTTAAAATAGCAACACTGAACTGAGATAAAATTATGGGATTCTGGGAAACTATTGGGCACTCAAAGACAAACAAAAGGTTTAATGTATCTGTAACTTCCTGTACACATGAAAATGTAAGTTAACTTTTATGCTGTCAGACTTTTTCAGAATCAAGTTTTATTCGAGTTGAATCTTTAGCCGCATAAATATTTTACAGCGGCACCTGTCCTATTTTTTTACGTCCTACAGCAGGTGCCTCAAATGTACTTGTTGATTCATGTTGAATACTTGTTACACAATACAGTTATGAACAGTGGCTTAAGGCAGAGCCACAGGTATGTCTGTGTTTTCATGTATTATCAATCCTGAATGATGAGGCGTAAGATGTCTACGTAACCTGTATTTAAAGGTACAACTCCCAATGCCACAAATTCAAAACACAGGATTGAGAAACAAAGGAAATCTAAAAGTTGAACTTCCTTCAAGCACATTTTATTTTTCAACAACGTTTCTTTTGACTTTTAAGCAATGTTGGCCAAAATTGTATAGCCCCCGACTTGTGAACTGAAGGTTACTGGTTCAAACCCAGTACGATGAATCTACGTTCATTACCACCACTAATGGGCCCATGACTCGGCACTTAATACCCAACTCCTACCCAAAAAGTGTGAAATAGATGAAATTTAATATTTACATACTGTGGAAATACCTCAAATGCATATATGTAAATTCATCACATAAGAAATGCTATTTCACATTACATATTATATGTAAAAGAGTTGTCACTTGTGACTTTTAACTTCCAAACACAAAAAAAAATCCAAAGTGCCAATATGATGTGAAATGTTCAATGTGTGATAAAAATGTTAAGTGAGCGTCACATGTGATAGATTCAAATGTGCAAGTGCTAACAGTGTTTCTGAAAAAGAAAGCTTTCTCTGGTTAAATAAAAAAAGTTTAAAAATACTAATTAATTAATCAGAACAGCATTGGTTAACTGTTGTCCACAGATATACTGTATCAGAAAAGGTGGGGTTAAATGCTGTGC
>JAPMOB010149580.1:0-11820 GCA_029875015.1 Lepomis gibbosus
ACGTAGGACCATTCATATTGCACTGATTCTCCTTTTCCCTCTTGCCTCTGCATTGCGTGGACAGCTACCCCCCCCACGCACACACACACACACATTGCTCTTGCCTCTTTTTCTCCTTTGGATTCATTCACAAACTAGATTCATCTCCCTCGTTATCTTGTTTCTCTTGTATTTCTCACTAATTTACATCACTCACTCTCTTCTCACCCTTTCTCTCTCTCTCTCTCTCTCTCCCCCTCCCTCCCCCTCTTCCTCCCTCTGGTTGGCTGTTTGCAGGCAGCCCGGGCTCTACAGCTGCAGCGGGCCGACTCCTGCGATGCTCTGTTAGAGACGGCAACAGAAGCAGCAGCAGCAGCAGCGAGAGGGGAGGAGGATGGCACAGGGATGGAGCTCACCCAGCTCCTCGACCGAATCAGAGCGCAGTGCAATCAGGGCAGACTTCCCGGCCCGGGTGAGAGACACCTTGGCCTGGGTGCCGTGTCTAATCCACTCCCTGGCTTGGTTGGGCCCAGCCGCTCTGGAGCAGCAGCAGCATCCAGAACACACGGAGGAGCTCTCAGTCAGGTACGCATCCACTCCTGCATCTTCACTCGCATCTTTTTTTTCCCCTGTGACTCTCTCGTGTTGCCCTGGCCCTCTGCCAGCCAGACACACCCTCAGGACCAACTCCAGGCTGTAACATAGGCAAGGCAGACTGATGTATTTGCTGGGCTGGAGTTAAATGCTTAGCAGAGTGTTTGCTGACGGTGGTGAAAGGCTTAGGACTCACCATGCCTCTCCCTCTTTTTTGTGAAAGTGTGTGTCTGGATATGCCTTCATGCAGCTTTGTGTATGTTTTTGTGTGATGGTCTCTGTCCTCTGGTTTTGTTATTACGGTAAAAAGCGCAGTGTGGGTGCCTTTTATTATCCCAATGCTCCTGTGCCACAGCACAATGACTTTGGTCTGACAGTGACAATAAAGTGCCTTCGCCAAGGGCTGCAAGCTACCACAGTGAGAAAATGGAGCAGGTTTGATGAAATGCCCGATGTTTACATCACACCTTCTCTGTCTGTCCTACTGAATTAATCGTTAGACAATGCTGCTGCCAAAAGCCTGCGTGATGTCCATAATTATATTTAAATTAAAAACAACTCGCAATCATCTAAGCATTATATTGTTATTAAATTGTTTTTATATTGTACCTCTGCTTCCTGGATAGAGTTGCATTGTTGGCACTAAGTGACATCCATCATCATTTTCAGAGGCCTTTTTAATCTTAAAGATGCTCTGTGGAGGTTTTTTAGAACAAACAAAAGCTATATTTACAATTGGTGTAAAACGCATTGTGGTATCCTTGAGGTCTCGAGTGATTTGAATGAATTTCCCCACTCATAAAACATTTTCAAAGCGTTTACATCTATGTTTACTAGCTTCCCTGCCTTTGTTGGCACATTTTTGCATTGCTTAACTGCCAACTGTCGTTCCTGTAGAATAGTGTAAAACCAGTGGTAGGAAGTGTGTTGCGACCTAAAGCATGTACAGTACATGTACAAAGCACTTGTAAAAACATTGTTCCATAGCATCACAAGTGGTCACAGAGTACTTTTAAATTGCTCGTTTAGAATCTCTTTAATGGTTTATACTATAAACTAGACATCAACAACAAGATGTACATGAACCAGTAGTTTGTCAAAATCACACCAGGGAAGTCTGAAATAAGATTGTGGAGTGATTTTGTGAGATAAATTGTACGAGTACACAATTTCTGTACAATTTAAAGGTACTTCCACTCGATGAGACTTCTGCTTTACTGCATTTCAGAGAGAAATAGCTATAGTTACTGGTTACTTTGCAGGTTAAGATTTTACATACAAAACACAAGATCAACAAATAACATGATAATTATGATGAACAGTATATCAAGTAGTTTTAATGGACTCTATCTCTAATGAACTGCATTAACTACAAGTAGTAATAGTAAAACACTAGTAATACAAATACGAGTCATGCAATATATAATAACATAACACTGTGTTTCAGAAGCCATTCTGTATAATGAGTACTGGGAATACAGTACTTCTGAACTTTTACATTAGTACATTAACGTTTATTTTTTATTATTAGTAGTATTTTTACATTGTAGTATTGCTCCTTTTAGTGGATAAGTTTCAGTTAGACAGCTCCTTTTCCATCACTGCCTGAGATGACAGATCTTTATCTGAGATCTTCTTGTTGGCCCGTGTTATCAGTAACGAACTGGAACTGATGTAGGATAATCCAAATTTGCTTATTACATAATTTCCCTATTAATTAAATTTACATAACTTGAGTAATCTTCTTTTGTTTTTACTGTAAATATATTGTCATACAGTAACATTGCTGAGACAGCTTCACCGCTTCACTGCATTTGAAGGTGGGTGAGGACGGAGGGTGTGAAACGCCTAACAGCTGTACGGTGTGCCAACATGGCTTGTACAACTGTGTGCACACACAGGCCTGGGTGTCTGCTCGACTGTCTGTTTACCTAAACGGAAACACACACAACTAACTCCTCTATCTAACTATCTGACTGCGTGCCAGTGGGAAAGAGCTTTTACCACAAGGTGTGTCTCTGTGTATTAGGTGCTTGTGTTTTCTTCTCATCAGGCTTGTTTTGTTTATCTAGTAAGCTTACAGATATTTTATTCCAAGAATCCACATACCATCAGCTACTGCACCGTAACATGTTCAATCCACGTTTATGTGGGCTAAAATAAACAGTTCCTCCATACTGTCCCAAGTGTGTGTGTGTGTTTCAGAAGGTGGCAGGGTGTTTTAGAGTTCTTATAGCTTTTTTATTGTCTGATCCATGTCACCTCATCCAGGAGGAGGCAGCATGGGCGCAGGTGAGCCTCGGCGGCGCTGCCCTGAGGGAGGCCCGGGCTGAGCTAGCTGAGGCCAGGAAGCAGTGGCACTCCCTGCAGGTGGAGATTGAGACCCTACATGCCTTGGTAAGAAAACAAACATTATCACATAGCACAACGGCCAACACCTTAACTCTAACACTGATAACGCAGATTGTGTTGATTTTGTAGAAGTGATATGATAATGATAATTTAAGAAAAAAGAATATATACATATTAGTACCATAGAATATGGCAGAACACACTCACACTGTATATGGATGGGACATGAAATTGGTGGTGTGGTTTGGATGTTTCAACCCAATAACTACCAATTACATGTATTTTACATACCTGTCAACAGGATCTGTGAGGCAGAACTTAGGCACGACCGTGCTTTGAGCTTGATGCTAACACAAGTATGCTAAAATGTTTAGCAGGTATAATGTTTACTGAAACAGCAACCTCCAAGGCTGAAAAATGAAGCCAACCCAGAAGTGCAAAAAACTGCAATTCCTTGAATGGCCACTTAAGGCTGTCGTCAAAACGAGTAAATCCTCATAAAATGCCCAGCTATACAGCAGAAATAAGTACATTTAAAAACAGTTTTGGTCTCTATAGCTTATTACCCCCTTAATGACAACTGTGTAGGGGTGAATTTTTATATAATTCACTCATTTCAATTATGTTAAAGCTTTGCATGATTAAGGACAAGGCTGCTTTTACCAGTTGGTGTATGGTGTATTATTCCTCTTCAGCTCCACCTCTTTATCCATTTATTGAAGCAGCCAGAGCTAAGCACTGAAAAGATGGCGATGGCCAGTGCCACCCGAGGCTTCACAACAGCTATTCAGAAACTTATGGGTGACGTCACAGACATTACGTCCATGGTTTACGCAGCCCTTTACCACGTTTACCATGTTCGCCATTTTAGTTTAGTGTGTTAGCATGCCTCCTTTTGCTAACTAGCACCAAACACAAAAGTACAGCTGAGGCTGATGAGAATCTCACTTGCACCTAAAGTATTAAGACTTACTTTTTACTTGTGATGACAGTAGATGAAATGTCACCAAAGTTATTTCATTAAAAACACATTTTATCCTTAGAGGGATGTAAATATGTGAAGCACATTTCATTCCAAACCATCCAAAGTTTGTTGAGCTATTTAAAAAAACACAATGTCATCCTCATGGTGGCGCTAGCAGAAAAGTCATAGGATCACCAAAGTCATTAGGACTCATTCTTTGGGAATGTGTATTCAGTAGTTGAAATATTTAAATCTGGATGAAAGTGGTGGCTAGCATTACCATTCCTAGATTCAGGCCGCTAACGTAGCTAAATCCTGCCTGTAATAAAATGTACATAATGTAACAATGTTTTGCATATATTGTCATGTCATAAAATTCTTTGCTGCATATTGTATATTTATTTTGGTGGCTATTGAGATATGGTATATCAACAAACTAAAATAATATGGACTTGATTGTACAGTGGTATTGGGTGGCTGTGGCTAAGGTTGCCAGTGAATTGAAAGATTGGCGGTTCAATCCCTGGCTCCTCCAGGCTACATGTTGAAGTGTCCTTTGGCAAGATACTGAACCCTGAATGCCCCTTTTGGCTGTGATTGGTGAATGCAATGTAGTGTAAAAGCGCTTTGAGTGCTCGGACTAGAAAGGCGCTACAGTGAATATATATTTACATTCTAACCAAGTTTCCTGGCTTCATCTAACTCTATAAATTTAAAGAGGATGAAACTTCAAACTTCTGGATTTAAACATTTTGTTAGTTAGAATATGTTGTTGTAATGTTGTCACTGTATAAATGTGCAAATTATACGGTGACAACCGGGGGGACGGGGTCAACTTTTTTCCAGGTCAAAAAAGAAAACCCAGTACAGCGCAGGTGCGGGCTTCAGGGAACTAAAATCTTACAAAGCTTATAATATCATCAGTCTGTTGATGATGATAAATCAAATTCATTACACCAGTTGATGGGTGCCCCATACCACGAGTGATACCACTCTAGTAAGTATTCTAGAGCAAAACTGCCAGCAAGTCAGACACACAACATCAGACACACAACAGCAGAACATCATGACCGCTCAAACACAGACCCACACAGTGCTGAACCAGAACCAAAGATACTATCATAAAATACAGTCTGTATTATCATCTCTAATTCCTTTTTTTTTTATCATTCTCATCAAATGTAAAGTTTCTTTAACAGTTTTTAATTGTTTTAGCAAAAAACTGTGTATGATGTAATCTGTGTCCAATAAAGCAGCAGATATACTGTTGTTGGGGAATTGGGAATATCTGAGTTAAAACAAATGTCATGTTTATTGTGAAAGGACAATTACATAAAATATGAAATTAGTTAATTAATAGTGAAATGACAGGGCTCTCAGCTAGCTAACATCAGATAGCTAATTTTAAGTGAAAGAAATACCATTTCGAAACTCTGAAGGTAGGAAAAATAAGTGTATTAAAGCAGCTAGATAGTTAACTACTGTCATTAATCTGCAGCTTCTCCATTGGCGTGTGTTGTACAGGACTGGAGCAGCTGCCCCACCCCCCAGTAATTCAAACCATGGTAACACACACAAAATAAAACCCCTCCAAAACAAAGAAGAGTTGAGGAAGATGAGACCAAACTTTTCTTTGGATGATTTTTGAGCCACGACAACAGACTAGGTAAACATTGTTTTTAGCCTAGATGATTGCCAGGAATGCCTCTTGCTGTGTCGTTACACATATTGTACAATGGGGACTACTGCTGAAAAGACAGCATTTCACACCCACCAACATGAGCTTGTACACCTAAAACCATTGCAGTGTCCTTGTGGCTCAACACTGCAGAGACCTGTGTTCAGTTCCCAGCAGCAAGGCCTAGGGCTTGACCCGACCTAGCTAACAAACACAACTGGCACTGTACGCTATGCACAAATATAACACTATTAGTTTCTACATGGTTCTTGAAATTCAATGTAGAGTTATTGAAAAAAACCTAAAGATAAGTGTCCAGTCATTTTCCTAAAAGCTCCATGCCTCTTTCTTTTCAGGAGAAAGGCTTGGAGAGCTCCCTTCAGAACACCCAGAGGCTGTACTCCAGCCAGCTGCAGGACCTTTCCCAGGTGATCGCGGGGTTAGAGAGTGAGCTGGAGCAGGTAAGGAGCGGGCTGGCCACCCAACGTCAGCGCCACAGCCAACTCCTCAACACCAAGATGAGGCTGGAGCGAGAGATCACCACTTACCGACGTCTGCTGGAGCGGGAAGAGGGCAGGTGAGGGCATGAGACAGAGACAGGAATGGAAACATTAGAGGAACCAGGAAGTATTCTTTCAGTTGGAATTTTGTGGTTTCTCTGTTCTGTGCCAGGAAGGAACTTTTTACGTTTTAATTAAAAGGTTTTCCCAGAACACTGGAGCAGCTTCATCTACAAAAACTGTGAAACAGAACAGTGCTGAACAACACAAAATAAATAGTACAGATATATACATTTTATGTAGCATGCATGTAAAAAGCAGACTTGAAACACACACACTCATTCACTGACATGACCAGACAGACAGTTCTTCCTCAGCTCTTACAGACAAAGTGAACAAAACAATTTCTTAGTCATTTCCATTATATATCTGTCAAACAGATCATTTCCTGTGTTCAGTCTGGTTAAAGCCTACTATTCTGTCAAGGATTATGTAGAATCTCTCTGTATGGAAACAGAAAATTCAAAGTGACGGCATGTTGAGACATACACTGTACGGCTATAGAATATGGCCAAGCACCATAGTGACATGTCACAACAGTGGTTGGAATTTGACCAGAAATTTCTACTTGCACAAATGATAAATTAAGCCAAGATTACAAACTTTCTACCAATGATTCATAGCATGATGTCATGATAGAATCCAGACAGTCGACTCATCATTGTCTGGTCTCTTAACTTGATCCCTGCAAGCTGTTTTACAAGGGAATCTTCAGGTCTTTTGGAATGGCCTTTAATTATCTTTTGGACCTTACATCGAGCTCCTTTGCAATGTAACACATTTGTTGCGTCAACCACGTGATTGTTATAATATAGTTTGAATAAGGTGGTTTGGTTTTATGACTCTTGTAGGGTTACAGGCAGATTGGCGTGCCGCCTTGAAGTGGTTTTCCTCTTTTATTTAGATTGCCTTTGACTGATGTCATTGCTGCAAGGAGAGACAGGACATGTCATCTGAAATATCCATCTGTTTGTTAATATTTGAGAAGGGTGGCGACTGAGTGGGTAGAGCAAGCTGAGGCTCAAAGGCCTGTGGGACAAAAAAAGAGATGAGAACATCCTCATACAGTGAAAACGACTGAAGCACCTGAACACATAAAACCCCAAAAGGTTTCTGAGATGGTTATGTCTGCAATTTAAACAAATAAAAGGCACAAAAGATAATACTGAAAGGTAAGTGCACAATAGTTTTATATCATGTTTTAACAATTATTGTTTAATCTGTGCAGATAGTTCATATGTATTTGTGGTTGAAATGCTCTTTTGCACAATATGAAGACTCACATTAGCGCTAATTATAAAAGTGCAGTCTTTAGGCACAGTGGTGCTTTGAGCTAAATGCTAAATATTCACATGCAATGTCTGAACCCAATTTCGTAGCAACCCATCCAATAGTTGAGACGTTTCTCTAAAAACCACAAATGTCAGTCTCACGGTGGTGCTGAAGTAAAAGTAAGGGATTAAAAAAGCCATTAAGATTCACCCTCTATGGACCATGAATGTCTGTGCAGTAGTTTAAAAAAAGTTCATAATCCCCCAGGATGTAGGCCATAAGCAGCAACCTCTGAGGCTGAAAATTAGGCACACCTTGTAGTGCCAAAAACTCCACTAATTATCACAGCCTGTGATCAGCTAGGGTTGCTGTTTTCTTTTTCAAATTAAGTCACTGACAGGCGGACCGCGGTCCAGATCCAGAGCAGCCGCCGTCCTCTCCGGACACCCGACCTACAGCTGATTTATTATTAATAATTTTTTCCTTGTGATGGATCGTTTCTATTTTAACCCGTACAGCTTTTCTATTTTGGAAACACACAGGGAGAGAGAAGACGAAAAAGAAAAAAGATCTTACATGGCTTTTAATCATGAATGTACAGATTCTTACATGTACATTCTTCCCACGGGCAGTCATGAACCAGAATCTCATATATCTCCAATCCTAGCCAGAGCTCACGTTTCCCACTGAATAAGAGAGAGTAGGGAAGTGGAATATAAGAGGTAATGAAGGAGAAGAGGACCTGAAATTAAGCACTTTATTTTAGTTTAATTAAATTTAGAATGTATTATTATTAGTTATTATTTACTATCCCTCAGTTTGATGTGAGTTGTTGACTAAAAACATAGGTTGATACAACTATTCTCTATGGCACTGAATGATAACGCATTCAGTGCCATAGTGGTTACGATGTTCCGGACCTTTGCTTTGGAAATCTTCTCAAACTGGACTTCTTTGAGTTTTAATTGAATTCCCCCGATCTAGTGTTTCAGGGATTTTGGGGACATATGTCTGTTCTCCTCCCATCCGTTTGCATCCTGGTCTCACCTTGGATTGAGTGTTACATCTCTTCGCCTGGTCTTCTTAGACCTTTTACAAATCTACTGCTAACCGCTGTGCAGGTCCGTCTGTCTTGGGGCATCCTTAACAAGCCCTTGCCAGCATGTTGGATGGTTATTGTCATAAAACTCTTGCAGTTGGTTTTAGTATGCAGTTAGATATGAAGCACCCACCTCTGCCAGGTAATTTCGCTGATGCTTTGCAGTGGATGTGGGTGGTCCAAGCTTCACTGCTGTAAAGGAGCATGCCTATAAATACAGCAAGGTACACACCGTGGGAAATTATAGTGCTATTGTCAGAGGATTATGGTGCCAGTGGAGACAGGAATGGAGGCCGAAACTTCTCTGACAGACCACCTCTATTAGGGCGGTGTTGCTGCAGCTCAAGAACCTCCACCCTTGGTGATTAGTTAGCTAGAGGTTGGTTGGAATCTCCTGATGCTGTATAGGTTACCATACGTCATGTTAAAGGAATAAGTAGACATTTTGAAATTAACTGTACATTTACTCACTTATCTGTCCATTAAATATGACGCTGCAGCTTAGTGTGAAGTGGGGAAACATTTTGTTGTGGTATCACAACATGTCCATCTTGCAATTTAGTTTTTCTATGCATTAAACAAACCAATTAAAATGTCTCCATTAGTGGGCTTTAGAGGTGCCTTGTTTTAGACAGACCCAGGACAGCTTTTTTGGCTTCCCATCTTCATATGAAGCTAAATGTCTCCCGGTTTTTGCTTCATATTTCCCTTACAGACATGAGAGTGGCATTGATCCTCTCTTCTAACTCTAGTAAATACATAAATAAATAAAAAGTGAACAAGTGTGTTTTTCCAAAATGTCCAATTACTACTCTGCACGCTGCCTTTCTGCCTGCAGGTACATGGGTCGTAATGGGCAGCCAGTGGGTCTGCGGCCCTGGAGGTCTTCCTTGGACGAACCAAAGGAGAATGGTCTAGAGAACGGCTTCAGTGATCCTGCTGTTACTCCGGACGAACCCAAGTCTGAGCCCCTTCCTGAAATACCTTCACTCCTCTCAGCAGACAATGGGCTGAAGAAAAGCATACTGCATAGACAGCAAAGCCTTGTGATACTCACAGGTAAGACACACCAGAGATGCTCACAAGTCTTTGAGCTAGAGTCCATGTCAAGCCTCAAGTCACTCGTGGTTACAATGAATGTTGTATCCCCCAGACTCTCAAACCGAGTGTAACATTAACTAAATAAAACTGTAACGTTGCATGATCAACAATAAACCTGTCACCTGTTTTTCACTTACAGAGCACAACCATGTAATGTGCACTGCAACAACAATCACAGCTTATAAACTACTGTAAGTCAACACATCCCCCAGACTCTCAAACCCAGTTTAACGTTATAACTAAATAAAACTGTAACGTTGAATAAACAATAAACCTGTAACCTGTTTGCACGCGCAGCAGATGCTACGTGTTACGTAGGCGGGTTATAGGTAACGGAGGGAGGGGAATAACAGTAAGCTCATCAGACGTTTCCCAAAAAATAAACATTGTTCACGAGTCCCGCACCTCGAGTCCGAGTCAGGTCTGAAGTCTTTTGAGGACGAGTCAAAAGTCGAGTCTGTGTGTCACTGTGTATGCGACTTAAATCGGACTCGAGTCCGAGTCTTGAAGTCGAGTCCCCATCTCCAAGACACACACACAAACTTACTACAGTCATAATCTTATGATTTGCCATCAATGTCTTCTCACAGAGCCAGAGCAAGATAAAGACTTGCCAATCTCCACTGTGAAGACTCAAGAGATTCTCCAGGGCAATGTGGTGCGAGAGAGTGCAGAGGGTCACGGCACCATTGAGTAAGTATTGATCTTTTTGCCCCCCATTGACCTGTAGTCAGCACGTTTGGTTCAGTCTGAAATGTAGGCATTTTCTTGTAGCAAGCACTAACAGCATCACTTCAAAGCACACTGTTCGACATTACCCAGATAAATTCCTTTATGACTGCAAAAAAAAACATAGTTTCTTGCTTGCTTAATCACCTAAAGCTTTAACACCTCTCAGGCTTTAACTAAGCAAGGTTTTTAATGACTCATCATTTTATAATGACACAATCATCCACATCCTCCCCGCCCCGGCGACGTCTGGTCCAGCAGAACAGATGCACAAACTCTCAAAGGAATTACCTTTACACGTCAAGCAAGTTCAGAAGCATAAAACGTTCAGTCGGCTGCACAGGTTCCCATGAGTAACTCATCATAGCGCTGCATGGGAATATTCCTCCTTTAATGGCTTGTGTTTGATGTGGAGAAACCCGCCTGGTGTAGCCTCCTGGGTGTGGCACCTGTTATTGTTGGACGCAACATGGGTGGAATTCTTTGTTCATACTTCAGGTGTTACCAGCCACATACAACATACACAGACAGATACACAAAAATCTAGTCCTCCTGCCAGAATATTTGTCTTCTAGCTGTCATCACAGATAGTTTCACTCACTCAGTGACTTGATTGATTCTTTACTTAATGTTTTTTGAAGCCGTCACTGATGTTTTTTAACCCACAGCACAGGGCCGTATGACTGTATGATACCTGCGCAGCACCAAACAGCTGTCTGACATGGTTAGCAAGCGTTAGCCGGTGAACATAGCACATTTAGCTAATGTATGCTGACTTTGTGTCTGCTGGTTTTGTAAATAGACAGTTTGCAGCTCGCCATATCCATTTTTTAATGTGAAACTATTGTCTGTAGGTGCTGTGTTTGTAACAGGCCAAACCAGGTGGCCAAAAAAATATTAGTCCCAAACCAACATCTCCTACATTAATTAACTCAAAGCCTAGCCTCACGTGTGTTTTGGTACATTTAGTGCAACTCACCTTCTAAAAACAAATATATGGTACAGATGCTCAAGAGTTCACTTTTTCCAGCCACAATGTGGGACCAGGTTATTTCTAAGCCATTAAAATGTTCTCTCTTGCTGCCCCCTGGTGTTACTTTGATGTATCATACATAAATGAATAAATCATTTTTACCATTTATTTTAACCATTGAAATGACCCAATCTATGTGGGGTTATATGATACACAATAATACTATACTTAAATAAATAGACATCCAGCAGTTCATCGACATTCTGTGGGAAATAAAAAATCCTCAGACTGGGCCAGAGACCTAACGGGCCCCCCACTCTCACTTCATTCGCTTGGATGTAACTGTAACTTAGACTTTGATGAACTGTTGTCCTTTCAATATAAATGGGATTCTTGTCAGTGAGACACAGATTCCAGTAAAGTTCAAATTAACTCAAGTTTAGTGGTGTGTGTGTGTGTGTGTGTGTGTGTGTGTGTGTGTGTGTGTGTGTGTGTGTGTGTGTGTGTGTGTGTGTGTGT
>JAPMOB010149585.1:0-11570 GCA_029875015.1 Lepomis gibbosus
TACTACTACTACTACTACTACTACTACTACTACTACTACTACTACTACTACTACTACTACTACTACTACTACTACTACTATTACTACGGCTTCCCGTTTGTTACCAAAAATAAAATCAAAATGGAACATGAACCTTGTACCAGGAGTTCTTGCGCATGTTCAGCCGCCCCATCCACATGTCTGACAGCAGCATCTGGGTGCAGGTATGAGCCACAAAGGGCCGTAGGTGGGAGGAGACAGCCAACTTCAAACAGGTGGAGTTGCTCCAGTTCTTTAGCTCATAGGTCAGCAGCTTCATGGCCATGGTCTCGTCCTGCCTGAACGACTGCTCCAGCAGGTCCACGGCTAAAGTCCCAAAATCACTGAAATACATCAGCACAGTTGATTCAGTTCATACGTTTACGCTTATAAAGAAATGTGACAACTGTATTGGAGAGGCATTAGAGCCACAGAGAAACGTACTTTGAGTACTCCTTGAGCTCCTCTGAGGTGTCGTCCACCACATCGCTCTTCTTGGCCTCGTAGCCCATGGATCGGCAAAGCTTGCAGGCCACCAGTGCCTTTGCCATGTTCTCCTCACCATGCTGCCAAAAGAACAGTGACATTTTCTGCCTCTTCATCAGTACAGCCCACACCAGCAGCTCATTGAAAGGGTAGGGAAACCGCCGTGTTTCTGGGTCGTCTATGTCCACAATCTCTTCTTTGCTTCTCTTTTTGCTCTGCTCAGTGGTGGACTCAAGCTAAGAGGGGAGGGAAGGAGCAGTAAGAGGGCTGTAGAGAGACAGTCTATGTTTCCCACTTTAACAGTGATTGCTTGAGTTTACCTTAGGTTTGTACGGCTGTGCAGTTTTGATGAAGTGATTGTGCCTCGTCTTCTCCTTCTTGTCAGCCTGCATGCTAAAAGTTTCGTGACTTTTCCTCAAATGAGTACCAGGACCTGCTGTGTGGCGCTCCGACCTCTGTGCAGAACATGAAGACATTTCCACTGACTTTAATTACACTTCACAAAACATTCAATAAAAGTTTCAGGCCTAACATCATGAGTACAATGCATGAAATATTAATGTAGTTGTTGTTTTTTATACTACATCCACACAACATGCCAGGTTTCAACTCCAGTATGTGCAGCGCATCACTAAAATAAAGTTAAACACAGACAGACCTTTCAAATATTAACACGAGAACGGAACAGCAACTGTTCAAACTCACCCTAGTGTTGCCATGAAGATTGTTGTAAATGATTCGGAAGCGTTTCCTGGTGTAGTTGCACCTGTAAGTCCCGCCCATCAGGTACTCAATAACCAGGCCCACATCAATCAAAGTGATCTTATAGTTTGGAGGCAGATGACTCTGCAAGAAGGCACAAGAAACAAAATGGTGAATGAGATTGAACAGATTCTGGTTAACAGCAGCTGATAAAAATTATGTGAAGTGGGCTGACTCTACCTGTTTCACATCTCTAACCAGGTGGAGGAGAGTTGGGTTGTTGGTAGGTTGTTTCTAAAATATAAGAAGATAGAAATACACACATACATTATCTTTTTAATTTTTTTTTACAAACTACTCATTTCTTTTAATCAGTGGCTGAAGCATGTTTCATTATGTTACCGTGTTGTACAGCTCCTCCAACCGACTGATTGTCAGGAAACGGTGCATGCTCACGCCGTTTTCTATGAGCAACTTCACAAAATCCACCCTGTCCATCACGAGTGCATCCAGCATGGCTTGCTCCAGAGAGCTCACCTATACACACAAACAAAGATAAGCAAACCATTATTTATAAAACAAACATGATGAGGGATAAGTCCAAATATATGGCCAAATTACAAAACACACACACACACACACACGAAACAAATAAATATTATCTCTCCTCTCGTTCGCGCAAAAAGCCAGGCTTCCCCAGGATATAAAATAAGCATAAGTACTGAGGGCAGCTTATAAAGACAACTGTAAGAGGGTTCATGTTACAGTCAAGACAAGCAGTTCTTGGCAGCCTGCCCAAACCCAGTCCACTGGCTCTCCAGACTGCAGATTGTGGTCAGCAGAGATTCTGGGGTCATTCTGGGCGATTCCAAAGGTTTGGAGCTAATGCTGAGCAAACATCCCAGGGAGCTGCAGCTCTCTGTCTCTCACACACACACACACACACACACACACACACACACACACAAAACAAACAAACACAGAGACATACCAGGAGCTGCTGTCCATACACAAACACGTGATTCTTGGCAATGTCTACCCGGTCCCAGGCCAGAGTCAGGACCAGCTGATCGAAGGCTGACGCGTTTGTGCCTGAAATACACAGGTAGAGCCATGAGGAAACACACACATACACACAAACAAACAAGTATAAACTCCCAGGCAAGTAAGCCTTATTAACTGTGTATTTCCCATTAGCCAGCTAGCAGGATTATAGGGTTTAGTAGAGCAGGGCCGGGGCAGTAATACAGTCAATTACACACTAATACAGCAATACAGCAGATTATACTAAAAAGTAAATCCCTGTTCAGTCTACTGCTCTCTTCTACAGTAATCTGCTTTATTGTCCTCGAGGAGCGTTCTGAATCAAATGATCATAATCACTGTACACAGACTTGATTGTGCGGATGTTTAAAAAAAAAATAAAAATTATAATGGTAATTTGATTTCACTAAAATTGACTTCCAAACAACTTGGACAGGTAGTCAGCCTGCTTAAAAATCCATACATGAAAAAGCTGGATGTATTCCTCAGTTTTGAACAACAGTAATGGCTTTTCCAGTGACTTCCCATTTCATATCCAGTCTGATAAATGATTTGAATCATAGTGGAGAAGAGAAAGATCTTTAAGCAGCACTCTATATTCTTCAACAGGCGTGAGAGCTTTTGTAGTCCAGGGCACTTTTGAGGCTGAATGACTGTTTCACTGGGCCTCAGGGCGACAAATATTTGCCTGAGCTGGCATTTTCAGTCACAGTCCATTTCATCTTTTGAGTCTGCAAACTTGTTCCAGATTTCCTGCATCCACCTACATATAGTACACCACCCCTCTTTCAGGTAAAAAAAAAAAAGGTTCCCATAATTAAAATGAAATGCCTGCGCTGGTCATAAAGTGGCCATTTTTCTTCTTTTCATTTGAACAAAATGTTAGAAAGATACAGCCCTCTACAGAATTGCTCAGGTGAATGTCCAGCCTTTTAACTTTCTCCCAACAGACTGCAGAGATGAAGAGGAATAAGACTGGACATGCAGCTCAGTGGCTGACTCTGTTGAAATGAGGAGGCGCTGTGAATGCAAGCAACATGATCTCCTCAGGAACACAAAGAGTAGGTCACCGGGGGGGGGCTGTTCTCAAAGCATATCTATTTCAGAAAGAAAACATTACAAAGTCTTGAAATCTTAATCTCCCAATGCCAACAACCTCAGCATATGAATAGACTGAATCAACTTTACAGTATGTGACTTTTACTCTTTTACAGTTCCTTTATTAAAGAAGTTGGGGGGGTGGGGGGGGTCAAGGTTCAGAGATAAGTCATCTACTAACCTTGGAGTAGAGCCCTCAGAATGGCTACATCAATGTCCTGGTGCTCCTCGGAGCTGATGTGAAACACAGTGATCTGTTTTACAAGAAACAAGATAGCACTCATTACTATGTTCCCACAAACATTATGCAGAGGTTTCAAGAACTTGTGATGTGTGGTATCTATATTAATTCATAAAAACAGTGGGACCATCAGCTGATGTCACTGATGGGTCAGTAAGAGATCAGAGGAATTCATAATGGTCTTTGTGGCGTTAATTTAGTGGAAAGTTATTTTCTCCTACTTTACTAGAAGCTTTTAGTTTTCAGTAAAGTTTATTAAATGACTGACATTTGCAAGTTTATTTCCCGCCTGCTCTCTCGGTCAGTGAAATGTAAATAAATAAACAAACCACTGAAAATGAAGGAAGTGTGTGACCATGATTAAAATATGTGAATAAAAGAATTCATGTGTGTAAAATGTTCATGTACCAATTCTTTGCTCTTCATGCACTCCATCAGAGTCTGAAAGAGATGGATGGCATCGCTCTTGCTGAAGTTAAAGGTTTTCTTGATGGTTGCGATGATGTCAGTCTCCACTCCATCGGGAAGGCCGCTGTAGAAGAAATACAGTGTGACACGGTTACAGTCCCACTGCTCAAACCTGCACGACTGCAAAACAATTATTATATAAATATTATATAGGTTGGATTCCAGCACATGTCCTGTCTAAATATCAGTCAGCAACAACACACTCTGGCTGATTAATCTTAAGTTTGTCTCGATAAGAACATTAAAAGCCTTCAAATCTAAATATTCTGTCCATAATACAGAACAGTATGTATTACATTGCCCCTGTACACTGTTAATTTTTCTCTGCAGCAGTAAAACACAAAGAAACTGATACATTAACACACAGATCAAATGACACATTTATCTGAATGTGATCTAAGTTCTATGCTCCTTAGCTGGTGAAGTGCTTTTATCTCTTGAGATCACATTAAAATTGAGCCACTGGTGGAAAGCCATGTCAGCAAAATGTGTGAGATTACTGTCGTGATGAGTGCATTAGACGGCACCTACACACCTGTGTACTGCTTATATTAATTCATTTTAATATTTATTCATGTAAATTTAAATGCTTTATTTGTTCAACTATGTAATTTTTTGTACTATTATTGCCGATTACTTTTATCCACTGTACATATTCCTGTTAACTAACCTTCAAGGGAAAAATAAAACTGAATCTGACCTAATCTTAACCCCACTGGTCTGGATCTGTGCATGTTTCCTCCGATAAATCCCAACCTTTTGTGAACCTGCTCACAGCTGGTTCGGAAAATCCTGGTTACCTTTTTTTATTTCATGCTTTTTTTAACCACATCAGGGATATTACAAGTTCATGGACACATTTACACTGAAGACACAAACTGCGGCGATGTACGACTGTCCAACATTTTGACAACATTTTACAGCAGTAATGTTAATGATATTGTGCAAATTTCATTGGCTAATTAAGTCTGTCAGCAGATTGCTTTTTACTGCACTCGGTCACAAGTTCAACTACTTTCAACTCTTTTATAACAGACTGGGCTGTGGTTGTTGGGTTGTTAAAAATCCTCCTGGGACAGAAATAGTAGAGAGCCACCAACGACGCTGCCATCAAAGCAATTGCAAAAAACACATTGGTGTCTAAGTGCAAGTCTAAGTGGTGTCTTGGCATACACCATTTTTTGCAAAACATTACCAACTATTTGTGTAATGTAAATGTCAGCTAAATGAATACAATTTTTTAACCGTATTTAATGAAACACTCGATATTATTAAAATCTCTGTAGGATAACTCATGCTTAATGATTAACATACTGTTCTTTTCCTTTCTTCCTGTTGTCTGTCCATAGTTTAATTTGTGGTTATACAACAAACCAAAAATTTCAAGACTAAAACAGTATTTGGAAAGATTGAGCTTTGGCACAACAACGTCAACAACGACCTCCCCTTTGCGTTTTTGCGTGTCCTACCCTCCTTCCTCGGTCTGCTTGTGGATGTAGGCCAGTATGTCAGCAGCACGGCCGGTCCCCTCACACACCACCACTGGCACAGGAGGGCTCTCCTGAAGGTACTCCAGCACAGTCGGGATGACATTGGGACCCCCCTCAAAGATCAAGGCCACAACAGGAACACCTTGACCAATTCCTACAAGAAAGAAGAGTGTGCCTAAAGTTCAGGTTTATGTTACATTATTCCCCCCAGCAACAATGTCATTCACACAATAAAGCTCCACCCAAGTGACAGTTTGTGAGAGGTTGAGATGATAATGGCCGGTTCGCTGTTATCATCTATTTTCCACTAGACAAAGACAAACTGACTTAATAATGATAACACCATGGGTTTTAGTCCTGTTTGAAGGTTATGAATCAATGACATGAACTGTCAACTCAACTTGTTTCCACGTGATCGGTCTTGAGTTTTATTGGTTGCACTTCCCGAGCATAACTTCCTGAAGAAAATTCAACCCAACCCACGTAATATTGCACTGGTGATAAAGCTATACAAATTATTGTGTGGATTTCCGCAACAAACAAGTGCACACCAGTCCAGTTTCCCTCCACAGGCAGTACAACACGTCAAAAAGGAAGAAATTACTAAACTGTATTGCTTTTGGTTTAATGGGGAAATTGGATGGTCATTTAATTTCCCATTTGGTGGAAATGTTCTTTGAAAAGAGGCTGAAATGGAGTTGCTAATTTGCTGTGTGTATGTGCATTTAATTTCAAGGACGTTAGATTATACTCATTAATAATAAATAAATAATCTTTAATTGTCCTTGTCTACGTTCATTGAAGCATGACCAGTCAAACCATGGGTGTTGAGTCGAGTGTTGTTCCAGTCTGTGGGTGATCTTGCCCTCATGTTCTGAGTATTGGTCAATTTTTAACAGAAACAGAAAGCACAACGCGAAATTTAAGTTTTTTTTTTCTTGTCAGAAGGCGGCACTTGCACATAAAAATTACACGCAACACAGTGTGGAGTTAAAACTTTTCTGATGTCCCAATTCACAGCCCCAAACAACAAAATGACAATAAAAGAATATTCCTCAGGACAAAAATAAACTCAGGATGGCAAGTGTTTTTTTAATATGACACTATCAAGTTTCAATAATTTAATGGGCCATGTGTGGTATTTAGACAAGGAGGAGACTAGTACATCAGTGAGTGGATATTTTTGGCTTTCCATGACACACAAATAATGTCACTGCATTATCTCAGAAGAAGATCCCCAGACTGCTTTTGCAGATCTAAAGTGATGCCGTGTAATCTCGTGTTTCTCAGGAATCCAAACACTGCAAAGTTTCTGGTTTTACTTACGTGCATGTATTCTTTGGAGGTTGATGTGCCTCTCTAGCTCCCGCCGCAGGTTGACCTCAGCACCATACTTGCCCACCGTCCCATCATCCACCAGGAGGAAATGTGAATGCAGATTGTTGAGAACGTTTAGTTTGCTAAGAGGGTTCAGCAGCGTCTGATACGGAGCGATAATCTGCAGGGGAGAACAAGAAAGGAGAGTAAAAAAGAAGATGATTGGGAAGTGAGGAAACAGTACAGTAAACTTGTACTGTAAAAAACTCCAATTCAAATTATGACAAAATCAACTCAACATTAAATAGATATAAAGGTTATCTTAGGACATCAAAGTATAAATATCTTTCAAGATAGTCATGCAATTACAAATTTGTAAGAGTTGGGTCTTACATCTCTGCCGATGAGGTCGTTCCTGTTTTCAATGACTCCCCAGGGTGCGATCCCGATAGTGCAAATCTTCTTTGATGATCTTGAACAGTGCTCTTTGAGAGCATCTCCCACATGCTTTGCCACACCTTTAGGAAAAACGCATTAAACGATCAATAAACTTTCATTATTTTTTGATTTTGCTACTTAACTTTTGCCATACCTCACTTAAAATTCTGGCTGGCATTTAAACAATAAAACTGACCATGTTACAAATAAGTGTGCTAGATACTGTAGGTCTCGTTAACCATGCATGGGAAAGGAAATAGCCACGACACCTGAGCTTCGGCAACCAAAATGCCAAAACAAGCTTATTAGTCCTGGGGTTGTTTGTGAACCACAGTATTCAGCTAATGGAGCTCATGGATTCAGTAGTAATTTGTGAGCCAGGAGACCATCCCAACTGGCCAGGGTGCCAGAGAGGCATTAAGTAAGTAACCACAGGTCTGGGTAATTGACCCTGTGAGCAATGATTTAAACACTATGATCAGACCACACCATCTTAACGCCGCGCTGTGGCTGCAGAAACACGTCGGCCGCGACACACAGCCAAATGACACACTTAGAGCCCCGTATTACAACTTCTGCTACATCAGCGAATCACACGGATGGTGGCTGTGTTTACGCAGGGTTGTGTACAATGTAAGTGTGAGTGAACTGTCATTCAGGGAATCTGTAAGAGAGCAGGGGAGGAAAGTAAGAATTATTATTCAAGTTAAGTTTAATGTGAATTTGTTTATTATAACTTTATGTTGCATTTGTTTGTTATATTATGGAAACTGATAATGTAGCGCCAACCACTATCTGGGCGCAGGTTATGTGGGTGAGTTTTCAGTAAATGTTGGGAACTGAAGCCGTGGTTGAGATTCAGTCTTTCACTATTTTAGCACTTTTAATGGCATGAAATGGATTTTTCGTTTCGTTGCTTTATGAAGCTAATTAAGAACATTGTCTGAAACATTTATGAGCGTGTTAAATAAATGAATCAGATTTTTCTCAAAAGTGATTTGGAGCAACCACTTAATCAACCTTTAAAGTAGAAAAGCTGATGTACAGCCGCTGCAGCTGAAAGAATAAGGCTAAAATGGTCATAACAATACATCAGAGCAACACACTGATTCAATGGAATACAGAAATGCAATTATAGTCAGATCTACTCATGCCCTAATGATGGGGCAGTGATATTATAAGCCTGTAACTTACACATTCACACAGTCAACAATTTTCTGTCTTCCTTCATTTGGCATCTGCACCGGTGTTGCATTTACCCTGAATTGTGTGTTTAACTTCTTCGTTTTTGTCTGAATTATAATTCGGTCTTGGTTTGCCCACTCTGCTGTCAGTAGACTTGCCTATGTTTGCCGTTGGCCACCTGCTGCAAACACCTCCCTTTGATGTGAACGCGGTCATGGCTGGATCAGGAAACCCTGGGCTGCGGTCACAAGATGTTAGTTGGTAACCAGCATCGTGTGACCACTTGGCGTGATTGTGATTGTTAGGGTTAGTGAAGCCAGATAACAAAAAAAGATATCCTGGGTATGTTGAACTTGCTTTGTAGTGTAGGCCCCAGGTGCACAATGCCAAACGTAAACAAAAAACATAGCTGACCGTGAGAAACTGATGTTTCTTGTGTACACATGATCAGTCCCCATGGAAGCGACAGCCCCCACTGAAAACATCAACTAAAAGGCAACTCAAGGTATATTTGCCTGTATTTAATTAAAATAAAACATACTATTATAGTAAAACCTGATCTGCATGTAAATTGATCTCAAAAAATGTCATAATGCTTTTATTCGGTAGCTGGTTAGGTAAATAATCTCTGAAAGTCATCTTCTCTAAACAAAAGTTATTCTAGAAAACGTTAAATGTCAAAAAATGTAAAACAATAGAAATATACTGGTTACCTACAGATGTAGCTAGACAGGAACACGGTTAACGAGCAACGTACATTTATTTCACTCGTTTTCATTAAAATGGCTCTCTTTTTAATTAACATTATGCTGTGAGTTCAATTGTGTGTACACAAGAAGAAACATCAGTCTGCTATGTTTTTTGTTTACGTTTTGCGTCGTACACCTGGAAAGTTCGGAGGTCGGAAATTTCAGCTGGAAAATTCTGACCTCCAACCTTGACAGAAACGCAGCGTAAGACACTTGGGGCAGAGCTGTGGGCTGTGACGTGCAGGCGTAGAGGCAGCACTGCGTAGGAGTGTGCGTTCAGTCAAACGGTCTTGCGTTGCTTTCGACGACATCAAGCTCGCTCTGGTCCGCACTCTCTCACACAGTGGTAAACATTTTGGCTGTTGCTCTGAATGGCATGAGAAACACTCTGTGTGATAATTTATATTTTAGAAAACACAATAGGGGCAATAGTCTGAAAAACAAAATATTGTTCCATACTCCCTATTTTTTCTTCCATACTTGGACCTAGAAATGACTAAGATTTAATACCATACTGCGTAGCGACCTTTTGTGAAGACACTGTAAAATGCTCTGGCTTCAAATAAAAAATCATAAGACTGTCCACCCCTGGAATACACTAGAACCTCTCTAAATTACTCTCAATTTTCTGGGAACACATCCAGCGGGGTTGGGGGGTATCCTTCATGATTAAAATAATCTCTCTCTGACTACATACCTGTATTGACCCCTCCGGTAAGAATCCAGGCCCCGGTGGTGACGGCAGCTTTGATGAGACCCTTGCCCACCACCTGCTTAATACGTGGGTGCAGCTCAAAGTTCTGAACTCCTCCATGGACAGAGATGAGAATCTTAGGAAGCTCCATATGCCACTCCTTCAGCATCAGCCGCAGGATGCTCTCCGGCTGCGAGTCGTGGGACAAACGCACATACTGCCGACAAGAAAAGCATGGTCACATGAACACGTACAAGGAGAGAAAGGAAATATAACCTCACATTTGAGAAGCTGAAACCAACAAATGTTTAGAGTTTTTTGCTTGAAAATTTGCTTTTCCTTTTTCATTTCAAGCTTGAAGTGGTTGATTAACCATGGATCATGATTTATTTTAAATTAACTGACATAAACACAATCCTGCATGAAGGAAACACCTTAAAATATTTTGAGACAAGTTACCACAATCCATATCAAAGACTCACACTTTTTACAGGAAAATCCCTCTAGCAGAGAAGAATTTGACCTCCTACCTTGGCTCTGTACGAGTGAGACCCTCCCTGGAAGTTGACGACACCATAGGCGTCAGTGGGGCTTGCCTCTGTGTGTTGTTCCACCGACCACTCCTCCGCCGCGGGCATGGACAGGGTGGGGTTTTCACCCAGCTTCACGTCCGAGTACTTCGTGGCCAAGCTGGCTGTGAAGCCAACATGTTGCCGCACCAGCCGCCCACAGCAGCACCTTGAGGGTGAACAGAATCACTTTTAATTCGTAGTTAAATAATATTCTAAGACACACACTGTTAACTTTTTTTTCTCTTTTCCATAAGCAAAAAAGTATAAGGAATATATTGAACAGAGTCTTTATCTGCTCCAACTACAGTTGTCAGCTAACCTTGGCTAACAGGCCAACTAGCTAACTAATGTTTGTGGTTTTACAGGTTATATTAAAAAAAGCCCTGTTCACAACTGGACCACCACTGTGTAGAATTGCTGCACTGTGTAAGAACAGGTCCTGAATGCTACTATATCAGCGTTTGGGCTAATGTTAGCAACTCTGTCGCGCTCCTTATTGGATTAGGGGACACCAGCCGACCCAGCCAAACAAGTTATCCTAAAAGTCTCTTCTCTTGTAAGGTAAAAAGTAAAACATATGACTGGAAAATACAAACGATAAAGCACACACGTATGTCTTCCTTGTCTAATGTGTGTGTGTATGTATGTTAACATCAGTTGAAGACAAGTTTTCAACCAACTGAAGGAGCCAATTAGCTTAATTAGCTAGCTACATCTGTCACAATCTGCTAGTAACGGTTACTTCAGCAGATAAAACCAAGCTGTGTGCCCGTGTCTGAAAAAAAAATAAATTAAAAAAATCACATTTTATCAAGAATATCAAGAATTTCAAATTCTAAATCTTTTCCTATTATCACTGTAAACTGCTTATGTGACATGCAAGAATGTAACGCTTGGGATGTCACATCAACATTAATATCTGAAACATTCAAATCCTGTGAATTTTGTCCTTATAATGTATCTCAGCAATATAATATAAACCAAAATGTACTACTACTACTACTACTACTACTACTACTACTACTACTACTACTACTACTACTACTACTACTACTACTACTACTACTA
>JAPMOB010149662.1:0-11191 GCA_029875015.1 Lepomis gibbosus
CCTAAGGCCTTTTATTGTGGCCGGCCTAAGGCTTTTTATTTTGGCCAGCCTAAGGCCTTTTATTGTGGCCAGCCTAAGGCTTTGTATTGTGGCCAGCCTAAGGCCTTTTATTGTGGCCAGCCTAAGGCACATCTGTGGATTGAAAAGAATGGCCGACTAGATTAAACCTGGAGGGGAAACATATGAGTTGTATCTACTGTCAGTTAAAGCTCTGTGGTGCAGGTAGCAGGTGATGACCAACGTGCGTTGTTGTTTATATTGGAGGACTTGTTAATGTGAAGAGGTCATAGAAGAAAAGAATTTAAATCATGTGCTGACAAATGCATTAACACCACATGTTTATGTTTTTAAAAACACTGTGTACTTTGAGCTGTAAGCGACTCCACTGGGAGCTGTGCAGCTGAAAACTGTAAAAACAGAAATGTGAACTTGTAAGTTTACGCTTACTTTGGACACGTGGTCTTAAACATATTAAATGTTGTGTGCCACAGCAGACAGTCACAGAATGCAGATTAAAAAAAGAACCTCTTCTTGTCTCAAGCCATGAAAAATAACCATTTGCAGGAAGCTGTCTGCTGTGGAAACCCCGTGGAATTAAAATCCCTGATGTGCATGTATTACTAATTACTGCAGGGGCTTAGGGATTTCACGTGGACATGTAGCATAAACTCCTTAATATTGTGGAGACGACTCAACATCTGAAATGTGTGGATTATGGGGGATTATATACAGTCCAATCATTTCAGTCATACCTTGACAGGGTCAAGGTAAATTGACGAGGTAAATTAATAGTGTACATACTGAGCCACGGTACAACATACTGGTTTAAATCCCAGTAGACTTATGCATTGCCAATTAGCCCATTTTTAAATGGGTGCACTAGTAAGAAAATCAACTTTTTAGTTATAATAGGTCACCCAAAAATAACCTAAAATGTCATGGATCTGTTTTTTAGCCATGTTAGCAGCTCGATGGAAGGTAATGTCGGTCAGTCCACCACTTTGGTCCCGACTAATATCTCAACAAACATTGGATGGATTACCAACCAGTCTCACTCCCAAGTTGTCACACTGGAGTTCATGTGGGCGTGGGATGGGGTAAAGGTTTGGGGAAGCCAAGTGAGAGGGGATGTCCTTTTTGGAGGGCAAGTATCGAACATATTGTGCTTTTACAGTGCAGGATATAATTTTACACAAAACTGAATCGTACTTTAAAGCTGCGTCAGATCTGTTATCAACAGACACGCTGAAAGTTGCATTTAATGAGCCCGCTGCTTATAGTGCACAGTACAAATAGGCTGGGGTTAAGAATAAAAGAAGCTCAATCAGAAGACGATTGAAGTTGTTCTACATTTGCATAGTTGTGTATGTATCAAATACAAACTTCTTATTTAATGCTTGGCCAAATGTTCATAACACAACATCACTGAAGACCAGCAACCGAGCACCAGACCAGGTAACCTAAACAATAAGGTTACTTCAGCGGACTGTTCATTCGCAGCTAAATCCAGACACGCAAAACAAACAATACGACCACATGTGGAGTCGCACACACAGCTGCAGATACTGTAAGTGTTTCACAGTAACCTGGATCTTTTCACTCAAAGTTTCCTTTTGTCAGACAATTATTGCCATATTTATGCCTGAACAAATGTTTTTTTTAAATGATCTGGTTAAATCACTTTCCACATACGGTAGAGAATATTATATCATTTAGATTTAGCACTAACCGCGGCTGTGCAGCCTCACGGAGCTGCTAACATGGCTGTGAGAAGTCCCTCAGAAGCTGTCAAGATCCTGTCCTGAGGTGTTCTGGGTTATATTATTTATCTGGGTCTAGTTTTCTTAGTGTGTTAATGCTGGCCTGTGTACTTCTGGGTTGGTTGTTATTTTTGCCCCCATGTCAGCTCTGTGCTCTGTTCTGTTCAGTCTGTTCTCCGTGTTACGTCTGTAGTCTGTATGATTAGGTCTTAGTCTGTTGCCTGAGCCTGATGTTCATGTTTGAATCTGTGCCGGCTTAGTTGTCCGTTGGTTTATGATCATTCTGTGTTTAGTGTCCATTGTTTCCCCAGTTGCCTCTCTGTCTGCATGCCAAGGTTATGTCTGTCCCCCTGGTGATCCCTCTGCATGCCAGCTTCTCGGCCTCGTTAGCCCTGATCCCGGTCACCCGGGCCCCCCCCCCCCTTCTCGTTAGTCCCTGTGTATGTATGTTTGCTCTTTCTGTTCAGTCTCTGTTCAGTCATTGTAGCTTGTTTGTTGCTCTGTCTCATGTCTGTGTTCTGTCCTACCTGTCCTGGATCTGGACCCTGTTTGGATTTCTGTTGGATTACCGTGTGTCATACTCAGTAAGCTCGCCTTTTGTTGCTTGAATAAACCCTTTTGAACTGTCCCTGCTCCGCTCTGCATCTGGGTCCACCCTTCAACCACCACATCGTGACTTTAGCTTAATGATTTTCCTTTTGTTGATGCAAGTGATAAAGACTGAAGACACAAAAACCTTTAGTGAGACCAACAGGACACTGTGACATCAGCTGAGCAAAGCCAAAACACAACGTTATGAATAAATTAGGAAAGGAGCATTTATTGTAGACTTTTTGTTTTTATTTGTCTTCTCCAAAAAGGAATCTTTGCCTTCATTATTATTAGCATTGTCATTTCTGGTTAAAAAAAAAGTGATGTCAGTTTCCATCAATAATGAAACGTGAAGTGATATCGTCATGAACCCTGGGAGGGGATATCGATGTTTTTCTGCCCTTTCTCTAGTCTAACCAGGGAAAATCGATTTCCCCGCTTCGACTTTGATGTCTGTGTTTACTTGCCCCTATCAATACTCCTTCCTGCATTATCTCAGCCTTCATCTCCCTCTTCCTGTCTCTCAGCTCAACGGGTGGCAAATGAATCATGTTCCCCTCGTTCCTTTTAATCAAAGGCCCATCACACATCATGCCGGCTCGTCATTAAAGGTCAACGCAGTCGGCAGGTAAGAAGACGCAGAAGCAGCTAAATAATCCACTTTGTGATTACAATTGTCTCATTATGACAAACACAGAAAGTCGATGCTGATGATGTGTCCTGCTGTGAAAATGGTTCAGTTGATGTTAAACTGGTGTCCAAGCTAAAGGGCATCAGAGGTGAAGAGTCTCCTGGGACTGATGTCTGATCATGTCTGACATTATTAGATTGTTGGTACAGATGCCCATTTATTGTAGTTTTGAAGACCCGACCCTGCAGGCCGATTTTTAGTCTTCAAGCAAGTAACAAGGTTACTGTAAAATGGCTAAAATCACATCTTCCCATCAAAACACTATAACACACTGTTGAAAACGCAACACTTTCAGTTTCAGGAAGAGCTAAAGTCCTCGTTGCCTCTCAAAAAGGTCCCACTTTTCTATAGGGCAGTTTTCAAAACCACCCCGCTCGATGGCATTAAGTTGTTGTAGATGCTCATTAAAAAAAAACTAGCTAGCCTTGGATTTTTCTTCCTGCTGCATCATTCTGATGTTGATAAATTTAGCTACGCAACAACTCAGAATGTGCAGTATTAGTAGGCTGCAGGAAAGATTTGTTCAGCCCAAATAATCAATTGTGATGCAATACAAGTAAAATTAGTTTCTTGTATTTATTTTACTACAAAACCTGATTCCAAGGTTTTATTTTTCCCACCTTAGGGGTCGGGTCCTCCACGGCGAGATGATTAATGGGAGAAGAAAGTAGTGTTGTAGTACTCGAGACCGGTCTTGGTCTTAAGACCACTTTTGATGTTTTTGGTCTTGTCTCTGTCTCGGACACTGAGGACTTGGTCAAGACCAGAACTTTGGGAATATCAATAAATGGCTTTTGCATTGTCTGATTTTTTACCATCCTAACTTTTATTGGAAGTAAAACTTATCGCTTCAAATGCGACCAATAACCCTGATTAACGGCTGCCCCTGGTCTTGGTCTTGACTCGGTCTTGCCCCTAAAAGTCTTGGTCTTGTCTCGGTCTTGATAAACTCTGGTCTTGGTCTTGACTTGGTCTCGGTTTGGGCGATTTGACTACAACAATAGAAGAAAGTATATTTTTTATACTTAACGCCAAAAATACTTTGTTGATCCCCAAAGGGAAATATGTTCTCTACATTTAACCCAGCCTAACTAGGAGCAGTGGAAAGCCATTGTGCAGCACCTTGGGAGCAGTTCCGGCTTCAGGGCCCTGTCAGGTTCACCTTCCGCAGTGGTCTGTGGTGGCGGAGTTGAACCGGCAGCCCTCCAGTTCCCAAGCCAAGTCCCCACGGACTGAGCTAATGCAGGGTAAATTAGTGTTGTGGGGAAGTGTCTCTTTGGTGGAACTTGAGTCCATAAGGGCCCAACTAGACACAGCTTTGTACAAGGGAACTCAAGTTAAAATGGTTTGGAATCACTTGTGTAATCTGGTTTGTTTAAACAGCTGTTTGTTTTCTGCAAAATCATAATCTGAAAAGTTGCTAGTAACAAAAATGTGGCTCTGCAGCTAGTCCACTAATTACAGGGTAGTCTCCCGACTCCTCCTGTCCACAAGTGTCCTTGAACAAGATACTGAATGGTAGCTCACTGCCATGGTGTGGGTGTGCTGGTAAATTTTAAATGACTTTGGATGAAAGTGCTGTAGAAATGTAGTGGAGTCAAAAGTACAGTATTAACCAAACACGGCTGCACAGAGAAGGTCATTATATTAATGCAAAGATGAGAGAGGACAAACACGCTGCAGTGCTCTAATAACTGAGACCAACGGGAAACATTTTTATCAGTCTCTGCTGATTCTGAAGGTAATTGGATGAAAAGGATTTGAAAATGTGGAGAGCTTCTCCCACGGAGCTCCTTTCAATCAGCAAACACAACAAAAGCTGCTCTTCCTCTTCTGAGGATCTCTGTCTTGGTGTGAATGGCCGGGCGGCTCCTGACTGGCTCTTTGTTGACTTTCTGAGAGCCGCTGTAATCACCAGCACTGCTGCGAGATCTCGCCGATGAGATAAAAGCGAAGCTCACAATGGTGCGATTATTTTTCAAATTGCATTTTAAGCTTCAAAGAGCAGCTGGAGAACGGAGGTGACATTTAGTGCCATTCCTAATGACTCCTATATACAGACGGCACAATACTAATGGAAATATTGTATTTCAATCTGCTGTTTATTCATTAAAATTAACATTTTAATTTATTGAGCGTTCATGATGAATTGACTGATTGTTCCTCATGCAAATGAAACACCGGTTAGAATCAGCTGTTTTCTTCTTCCAGTGTTTGAATGTTTCCTGTCTGTTCCTTGTTGTCATGTTTGGATAGCCTTCAGCGTGCCGTCCGAGTCATATCGATTTATTTATTTTTTCTTGGGTGAAGAAGGAAGCTTTCAGGATGTCACATTCTGACATTTAAAGCAACTAACCTTTACTGGAGTTTTCTACAAGGGATTTAAAGAAATCATTTTTTTTGACCCTTCACCTCCAGCTAAGACCTCAGGAGGGAAGAACAAACTCAAACCACTCGTGTTTGATGAAGTTCATGTACTCGCGTGATTACTGCAATATTTGAAATGTATAAGCGTCATCTTTGCTTCTCCACATTTGTCTCTTTTCCTTTTATTTCTTGTGAATGCTCAGATATCGCCAAACAACAGACGGGGGAAATGCACGGACACACTGTTCCTGCTTTTGTCAGCGTGTACAGTTGCACAGTTGATGAAGGACAACATTTGCAAAGTAAAAATCCAAAGTAAATGCAGCATAACTAAGGGATGGTTCAGGACTCAGCTGAGCCAGCTGTAACTATAAGCTTTATCAAAGAGGAAAGTCTTAAGCCTGCTCTTAGATGACAGCGTTGATGATGGAGGCGTCGGAGAAAAAAGCCTTTACTGTGTGTGTCGTTCTGGACGCCAATCACAAACAATATATTTTGTTTTCATCTGGAGGACTCG
Organism: Lepomis gibbosus; assembly: GCA_029875015.1. Taxonomy (NCBI): domain Eukaryota; kingdom Metazoa; phylum Chordata; class Actinopteri; order Centrarchiformes; family Centrarchidae; genus Lepomis; species Lepomis gibbosus. The sequence continues at coordinate 5,927 of JAPMOB010149662.1, forward strand.
CTGTCATTATGTGGACAGTGATGAAGACCATAACATGATATTGCATCTAGCTGCAGCGATGTTAGCAGCGCAATCAGACTGCAGGTCAGTGACAAATTAAATAATAAAAACCTGGCAGAGCAAACGGACGACGTCCTCACATGATTCCCCGTCTTTGTTTCTGCTACAGTCTGAATAACTTAAGTCTCCTGAAGGCCTTAACACTACTGACTGCCACTAAATATGTGTTTTCAGACGAGCCGTGAAAGCAATATATCAGCACATACTTGTATCACAGCATTGCCTTGTGTAGATGATGGGGTGCATGATAACGTCAGGTCTGGTCCAAGTGTCCTCAGGGTTGCCTGTCTGGAGGAGCATAAATCCACGAAGCTGCAGATTCTGCCTGAGGGAATATCCCACGAGTCATAGTGCAGGAATGTTAAGGTTGGGTTTGACATCTTTCAAATAAATAATACAAACATACATACATAAACCATGATAGCAGCTAGAGAGAACATGTTTACATGTGCACACTGAAGCTTAGGAGCTTGCATACGGGAGGCAGGATGTGTGTCTGCCATGATATCATGCTGCTATCTTTTCTGGTAAACTGGGAACGGATCAGTTTCATGAAATATGAGCGTCACTGCACTGTGCACATGAAAGTGCCGTCCCGCTCCTTATACAGCCTTTCGAGCCTTTACACCCTCTCTTGCCCTCGGACATGCCGAGCACGCAGGTGACGTCCGTTAAAGTCCGTTCAGGTTCGGTGCTTTGGGCAAAGAGTCTGTAGCATCATCCGGCTGCAGTGTGCGATCCAGCTGATGCAACGCACCCATACAGACAGTGTCAAAAGAATGAGAAAGAAGTGCATTAATGAACTCACATTTTTTAATTACTTAGTATTTTTAGTTTTTGTTTATTCAATTATAAACTGTCGCGACAATTTGACCACACGTTTGTGCAAATTGTTAAAGGTCCAGTGTTTAATATTTAGGAGGATCTATATATATCTAAATGCAATGTAATATCCATATATGTTTTCAGTGGTGAGTAAAGACATAATGAGCCGTGAGACATTTCTGTCTAGATACGCTTAACACGGTCGTCGCCATGTTGCGCCGCCATGTTTCTACAGTAGCCCAAACGGACAAACTGCTCTACAGAGCGCGTTTCCTCACTACGTAGAAGACCACCAACAACAAGTAGCATTGGAAGGCTACTAGTCGTAGAAGTAGAAGTCGACTGGTTTATGAGAAGCAGAAGAGAAGAGAAATTTGGACAACAGAGCGTGTCGGCCATCGTAGCTTCTCCTGCTCGCTTGTAAAGGGAGGGCTGAGCGTTGCGTTGACTGATGGTGCATTCATGTGGTGTCGGAATAATGAGAACCTTTTTCCCTCCTTAAATCTTTATTGCAAAAACAGAAATACAGTGTACATGGGACATAAAGAACTTCCCAAACCGGGCAATCGGGCCAATCTGAGGCTCACATGAATGCACCATGCACCACTAGATGCCACTAAAACAAACACACTGAACCTTTAAATAATAGCAAATCATTATGTCCAAAAAAAGAAATATTACTAAATAAAAGACATCAAGCTTTATTGTAGTTGTAATATATGTTATCTATCTGAAAAAAAGGTGCAGACTGAAGCCTAAGCTCATTGTGCCAACTCTTAATACTTAAATTTGTTCCCCTTTCTCAACCCAAAATAGCAGGTAAACCAAACAAAGCCAATAAATAAATATGAGAAATAAACAGACCAGCTTAAAGCAGAAAGCGATCAACCAAACAAACATTGATCATACAGATCAATTCTCATTACTGGTTACATATTTTGCATCTTTCAGATGTCATGTTTCTCAGCATACACTCATTTCTACATTATTTTACTTTGTTATTACAAACAGTTCCATAATTTAACCCCTGAGGAATCGATTTTTCACATTTGTCCTTCAAGTCCCCTGAATGCATCCCTGCTGCCCTTCACTGACAAAACAAAGCTTAGAGACAGTCAGGACGTGTTCTGCGTTTTGCTCTAAACACTATTGGTAGAAGTCCACCAGGTCCGTACATTTAAAAGCTTTATTAATTAATGGGTTGGTTGGGTGATTGTAGTCAGCCCTACTGACAATTCTCAGAGCTCTCTTGCATTATAAAGATGGAATTTTAATTTGTGGAAAATCATAGTTTAAAACAGATATAATGAAGATGTTTAACAGGGATGGCTCTGATGGACTGATGTTTCAGGGTGGATGAATTGTGATTGTAACTTTGGTGATACACCTGATGTTTGTGGTGCTCTGACTTTTCATCACGTTCCATCAGGCTGCGGAGAGCCAGCCTTAATAAGACATGAGCTCCCCTAAAAACATGATTTGTGAAATCTGGGACAATCTCTTAAATTTGAAAAATATATCTCACAAATATCTCAGAGAAAAGAAAGGTTGTTTGTAAAGCTTAATTGTAGCAAAATGGCTGCATAATAATAATGTTAACTAGAACTGCAAGCAGTTGTAAATGGGGTCCAAGCCCCCCGGCGCAAGCCGCCCCGTAGAGAGTCGGCCCGGGCTCCCTGCCGACGTCCCGTGTAAGGTCCCCGAGTCAGGTCTCGATCGGCCATTCCAAACTGAGGCAAAATGCGGCATGTTTGAAAATCCCATTGAAATGAATGGGCTTAGTGACGGCATTTGAGCTTCCATTACAGCGCCGCCTTTTCGCCGAATTGCACCAAATTTTTCAGGTGTCATCAGGGCCCCATCGGGAAGAAGTGACCCAAATTTGGTGTCAATTGGAGCTGTGGTACTGGAGATATAAAATGCATGTAAGTGAATGGGAGTGTTTTTTGATATGTGATTAATAGCGCCGCCGTTTGTCCGATTGACACCAAATTTGACACAGGCCTTTGGGAAGGCAAGTCTTATTAGGTCCAAGGTAATTTGGTGTTGATCGGCCATTTCAAACCTTGTGAAAATGTGCCATGGTTTGAAATCGCATTCATTTCAATGGGCTTTCTGACTGCATTTCAGCTTTGATTATATCGCCACCTTTTGTCTGAACAACACCAAATGTTTTAGGTGTCATCCGGGGCCCATGGGAAAGAATTGACCTAAATTTGGTGTCAATCGGACCTGTGGTATTGGAGATATAAAATGCAAGTAAGTCAATGGGATAATTATTTTGGTTTTTAATCTGCAATAACAGCGCCACCATCAGGTCAGTATGTTAACTTGTCCCGTACTTTGCTTTATGACCAAATACCTGCAGAGCTGATGACATTCCCATCAGCCTCAGCGTTTTTACTGCTAATTTGAACAGTAAACCAAGATGGTGATCATACTGCTAAACATCTGCATGCCAGCACTGTTAATGTGAGCCTGTTAGCACGGCAAACCAACATGTTGTTCAACATATCAACTTTACCAGGTGGCTAAATGTTTGCTTGTTTACCCTTGTGACACGTCATTATTGCAGGTTTAAGAGCTTTTGAATGTGCAGGGATGAAACTCCTTTATACGCTTCGCCTCAGGTCTGACTGTTCATGGCAGCTTCATCTGTTTGAAGATGAAACAGACGTCACACTCCTGGACGATGTAATTACTTGTTTTGAGATTTCTTTCAGTTATTTACATCCTACAGACGTTATTTCCAGCTGCAGATGCAGTTGTTGGAGTAAACAGCCAGCTGGGCCAGAGGCCTTAATTCTTTATCAATAAAGCACCGGAGCATTTAGTGGAGCATCAGGTGAGCACAGGTGATCCGAGCTGCCCAAACTCTGTTATACAAACCCTGCTCCTCCTTTCTTAAATGTAGTCCGTCCTTCTTTGACACCATCGTCTCAGCTACACTAACTCTAATAACGGTTTCTTTCCCCCACAGCAGTTGCCAAACGTAAACCTTTTCATTTCTGAAACAAAAGAAAATATTCAGCTCGTTCTCAATCCCAGGGCGTCCGATACCTTCACTGTGTCACATCCTTCAGCGTCTGGTACCAACACACAGCAGCCTTTAGTGTCCTAGTTTAATGCTAAAGTGGGCCTAGTATAAATAACAGAAAAGTCAGAGTAAGGACGTTGTTTGGATGGGTGGTTCAAAAACTGGGCTTTTACCCAGGAGACCAGTGTTTGTTTCACGAGTGAAACAACAAGTCAACGTTGATTCTTTTTAGTTATGTTACATAACGGTACTGTCAGGGTGGCAGGAACGCTAGGCGGGTGGACCCTAATGCAGACGCTGCCGAGCAGGATGCAGAAAAGGCTTCATGGTTTCTAGAGTCCAAACAAAGGTCCAGAAGTGTCCAGGCTATCCCAAACCCAAGGAAACACAGCACAAGCAGAACAGTCAACATACGAGGACAAGGACGCGACAAAGGTTGAACAGAACTGAGGGCTTAAATACTGACACAGGACAACAAACGCAAGGCAGGGAGGGGAATCAGGCACAGCTGAGACACATCAGGGCAGAGTCAGAGACAGATACCAGTACAGCACAGAGACAGAACCAAACGGGAACACATGGGAAAGAAAACACAAACCAGGACCAACAATAGAAAGTACAGATCCCAAACCGGGAACAGCCTTAATAAAAGATCAAACACACAAACCGTGTCAGTTATTTAACCAACATAATTTAGCTCACATAAGAAACCATGATCTTTTCCTCAACCTAAACAAATTGTAACGTTTCACAACGTTAACCACACGGAAACGGACCGATACCGGGGATGTCATCGATTTTCACTGTTCTAGCTGTTCATCCGTCCAAAAAAGGATGTCAATCGATTCGTCTCTTCAGAAAGAGCCACAGCCCTGCAGGATGTTCTGTTCTCAAGCTGTTGGCCTGTAAATCATGGGAGTGCTTTGGGTCATTTATACGGACTGTTGTTTTTTGGATGCTTTATGTTATTTGGAACGTGGTTGTATGGAGAGAAATAATGTTTTGAAGATAACTGCCAATAACAGTGAACATAAACAGTAAATTTGGCCGAAACATGAACATTCGCCTGGTATATTTTTGAAAGATTGTGTAATAACTGTTGTATATCAGTTTCTTCTCATCAAATTTACAGTTACACTTGTGTTCCAGGTGTATTAGAAGATATTCAGGTGCATTATAATCTACCTTATGATGGTTTATTGCATTAAAATAAAGCTTTTTTTACCAGGCGAGGATGAAAATATAATTTTTTTCTTTATTTCTTCTCCATGTAGTCTGTAATGGTAAATTAAATATGTTAATGTACAATGGATTTATATTCCTTAGCTTCTGACCTTTCAAAG
>JAPMOB010149738.1:0-13226 GCA_029875015.1 Lepomis gibbosus
CGCAGTACAGGGGTAATATGATCAAACTTCCTTGTGCCAGTCAAAAGTCTGGCTGCTGCATTCTGAACCATCTGAAGACGGTTAATATTAGATAGACTCATTCCAGTATAAAGAGAATTACAATAGTCAAGTCTAGATGAAATGAACAAATGAATCACTCTGTCAAACTCTACAAATGTTAAAAATCTCTTAGCCTTAGATAATAGTCTTAATTGAAAAAAACTAGATTTAACTAATTGTTTAGATTTAGGTAAGTTGTCCTTGATTTTTTTGTGCTTCTACTTTTTTTGGTCTGTTTTAACCGTGTTTATTGTTGATATATGATCGGGAGTATGCACACGGTATTTTATGCTGAAAATCAACTGGATTCACTATGCCGACTTCCTGCCTGGTTGTATCTGCTCTGTGCTACTTGACGCATCTTCTGTCAAAAATAGACCGGCTGCCTATTCTCCACGGAGCGGAGAGTCGCTCCCGGGATGTGCTGTAGCACGAGCATTGCCAGCATGGCAACAATTAGTTATGGCAGCCGCGGCGCACAAGCCACCTGTGTGACTCCGGGGTTAATGCATGTTACTAACTCGATCTCTTCCCTTTCTCATAGTGGACTCTCGTCCCTCTCCTCTTTCCTCCTATCACATTCTGCAGGTGTTTCTGGCTCTGGAGATGTGGAGTTGGATCTGCAGTTGGAATAACCTGCTGCCCCCGTGTTCCTGCTTGACGCCCTCTACTACATTTGTTATTACTTGTTCTATTGTTATTATCCTTAACATTAATATAAATATCTGTACCAGTATTCGTTTTCAGTCTGTAACCATATTATCTTTAATGTCTGTATTGCTGTGTGGATATTGTTTTGTCAGCTCCTCCCTACCTCCCAGCCCTCTCTGCCTCTTTCTTGCTATCTCTCTTACTGTTTCCCTCTCTCGCTCTAACTCTCGCTCTCTATCTCAACCTCAACTGGCCGAGGCCATGGTTCTGCTCGAGGTTTCTGGCTTATAAAGGGAAGTTTTTCTTCCTGTCTTTATTTTTAAGTGTAACTAAGAAGCAACAGTCTCTCCTTGAGACTGATCATCACACACCTACACAGTCCAGTGTATTCTCAGCCACTGTATCTGGAACTGATTGTTACAGTGACCATGGTAATTATGCCCTGCAAAATTGCAGATTGGGACCTTACCTTCTGATTGAATGCTGGCAAAACTAGAGGGAGGACAGCCTGGCAAGATAGCACAATAATAAGCACACAGAGCACAGCACTGACTTTAAAACAACTGGCCTTGGAGCTTCAACATCCAAGGCCGATGAGTGCATATGTGTGTGGGCATGCAGGGATGATTCATGACACCAGTCGGTGAGTCACCTTAAAACAGCGGAGGACAATAATGGAATATTGCAGTTAAGATAACAACCTATCCAGCTGTAAATTACATGAGATATTCCGGTCTGGCATCTGTAAATTTCTTCATGCTGCAATTATTGTAAGTGACTATCTTGTCTGAACCAAGAGCAGTCTTCCTGTCCTTTTTGCTATGCTCCCTGGAAATTGCTTTGTTTCATTAACGCTGAGTCTTTGCCTCTGGAACTTTGAGATTTACTTTAAAAAAAATTCTGCGTGTCAAAAAAAAGAAAAGAGTAAAACTCTGCCGTGAAAAGGTTAACTGCACCACTTAGCATTCTGAAAGGATCCAGCTTCAACCTGCAAGTCAATCTGTCATTAAATCACCAACAGCACCTTCTCTGCTACACACGATGTGGGGACATCAATAAGCCATCTACAGCAGAATCGTGTTAGGCTGCTGAATTGATCATCGCTATCCTGATGGCCATGTGCCATTGGCACTACAAGGCTGGATCTATGGAATGGAAGTTGTTTCAGATAAGGTAGGCCTGAGGTTTCTATTTTCATACTGCAGCATATGTATATGGCATTATGTACTTATGTTTATGTATGCATAAATCCTCTTAAATGCTTAAATAATCGCCATCCTGTTTATGCTTCAACCTCTAACAAAGACGATCGCAGGTCTGACCCTCCAGCTGTGATAACAGTGTTCACTGCACTGTGAATGGGTTTTGTAATGATCTATATTGTTCATATATACTGAACAAAATGTGTATGTTTAATGTGATCATTTTATAACAACCCTGCAGATAACCGACTTTGTTAAAATCCGAAAATTACCGGCTGGACGTTAGCCTGAAATTAGACACTTACGCCCTTACGGCTTTAACTGCTGTAACTGGTTACTAATTAGCATTTCATAAAAAAATAGGTGTCGATTTATTTTAAATGTACAAGAACTGCCTTTAAAGTTAATTAACTGAATAATTATTGTACTAGTCTTTCCTCACCAGAGAAAGAAGTGCAAGACTGATCTCCCCACAAGGTTCCACAGAGCACCACAGGAAGTCATTCCTGCCTGTGATCATCAAACTCTTTTTAACTCCACCCTGTATCTGACACACGGACCCTTAGTTAGTTATTAAATTGGGCATTGTAGTGCAATACTTCACATTCTGACAGTAGAAAAGGAGGAAGTCAGGTAATGTAGTATAAACAATGACAAAGTCCATGTAAGGTTTGGTTTTAACATTGGTATTAATAGAGGATTTTCATGACACTACACATTCCAGAGCACAAGGAGGTATCACTAATGGAACAATACCATTAACACAAAGCTTATCTACCATCATTTTGGGGAACATTCATATATGCCGTTTTGGGACACCTGACAATTGACCTGTTTTGTTGTTAAGGTATAAGAATGTGTTTTCCATGTCACTTCTGAGAAACAGTCAAGCCATAGCTACCATTGGAGCCATATTATCCATGCCTACAGGGCTGGAAATGGAGAAGGGGAGGCGCACTGCACGCACACAGATGACAATCACTCAGACAGAACACTCACAACAGAGTGAGTCACGGAAAACAGCAGATAAAAGTGGATGAAAGAGAATGGGGAAGACCACGAGGCTGTCTTGCATATTTTGTCCATCGTCATCCTGCCTTACAGCGGAGAGGAGGAAGAGATGCCTCTTGTGGAGTAAGCTCTGATGCTCTCCAGGAAAGCCTCACCAGATGACAGATAAGCCAGAAATATGGACACAGCCAATGAGACAGGCGCTGTGCTTACAGAGGAAGACACAGAGACTGTTCTCTAGTGCACAAACAGGCCAGCACCAGACAGAGGAGATGTGGTTCTAGGCCCATATAGGCTGGCCCAGTGGATGATTGCTCCAGATCATCCCTCCCACTTGGGATAGAGTGTTCCCCATGATCCATCATGTAAAAGTTCATCTGCCCTTTGTGTAAACTGATCCACTGCCAGCTTTCCCTGGCTGAGCGTTCTCTCTCGAGGTGAACAGAACCACCTCTGCCTTACCGAACCTGCTTCAGATCTGATCAGTGGGTGGAGACTCCACCGCCCCTCAATTCAGCCAGGAACGTACTCTTCTGTTGGAGAGTCTGGCCAAGTTCAGTAGCTGTGCTGAGTGCATGCCACCCTGGCAATTTATGTAGCATGCAGGCCTTGTTGTGGGCGAATCAGCACGGGCTGGTTTTGCAGGAGAAGGGTATGGGAGAGTCCCACCATGACCGCCATAGCTGTCACCACGGCCCGCGGGTGACACAGCAAACCAGCCCTGTCAGGGTGCCTCTCCCGCGAGAGCTAAGTCTGGCCCCACTGCCAGAAAGTTGACTCGCTGGGAAGAAAGAGTAGGCCAGCAGCAGTCCAGACAGAACAGCACCCTCATGCTCTCTCGGTCACCTCGATTCATTTGGACAAGGTATGTGGAGCCAGTGAATAACCGGCCCTTTGAAAAATCAAATGAGACCCATGCATGTTTGTGCAGATTATTTAGTTATATACAAGAATGACCTACATTTTTCTGTCTCTTGACAAATGGTATTTTGTAAAGTACTTTGCTTTGAATGAAAAGTTTAAGTTTGAGAAAGAGAAATAGCAAAAACAGAAAAAAAAATATTTAATTTGAATTATTTCTATGTCTTATGTAAATGGGTGGGGGTGGACTGGTGGACACTAAAGCCTTAAGTTGAGCCACCAAATTAACCACACACTTTGGTTTTAGTTCAGGCATATATTATAATCCTCAGCCCTGAATAAAACTAGTTCTGAATAAAGCTGTAAACCTCTCCAGGCTCTCAAATATCACCGCCTAATTTCTACAGAATAATTCCATCATATTTTAATTGGGCCAAAATAATTACGTTCCAATTTTATGCTGCTGTAACATTTGCAGATCCAGACCCATTAAACCCTGCACTACTTCATTTCTGCAAGGTGAAACCTTGAACAATTAATGGCTTTATCCTGTGCTGAGGTGCAACCATAAAGCATTTTTTCCCACTTAATGTAATCGTAAAATGTGTCAAAAATCTGTTCTGTGCTTTATTAGCCTGTGAAGAGGGAATCCTGAGTACATCCAATTATGTTGGGATGAACCACGAAATGTCACTGAGTGCTTCGCAAGACCACAGCTTCATATTAATGCTTCAACGAGTCTTTGCCACCTATCATGATAACGCACTGATGGATAGCACAAGTAGTGAATTATGAGGATGTCAGAGTAGCAGGTGTGTGTTTGGGAACAGCTCTGAAACCCTGTGTTTCACTCTGATGATCACTAATGAGAAGTAAATGAAGCACTTGTAATGTTGCATGAAGGAGTAAATACCTTGTAAATGCAGGTATGATTTGAATATGAACACAAAAACAAAACATAATTACATGAGGTGTGCACACAGGGAAGATGTTTTGTTTCCCATTTTTCATCTTTAAAAAAAAGCCATTGCTTTAACCTCGATTACTTGGTTTCTATTTTTTGAATGTTAGAAATGAGACTGTGAACAATGTTTTAATGGGTTTGATTTCCGGCCCCAGGCGAAAAAATCATGAGATCTGAATATCTGAATGTAATGTATTGATATTCACTGTATGCTGTGTTTGTTTAAGCTCTAACTGAATCTGCAAACTAAAGAGGTAATTGCCTACAATAGACAAAGGTCTTCATCACCAGAAAAACCTCCGTATAAGTAGGAATACGTAGGTACAGATTGTGAAAGAACCTTTTTTAAGTTTATTGTGACCATTTGACAGCAGTAAAGGAGAAAGTCAGGTGACATCATATAAAGAGTGAAAAAGTAAAATGGTGGGTGGATGGATGGATGGGTTAAAGGAGCACTGCCAGAGCCCTACAAAATGACCTCCAGCAAGCTACTGGTAAGCATATTTCTGACCAAACTGCCAGAAACAGACTCCATGAGGTTGGCATGAGGGCCTGACATCCTCTAGTGAAATCTGTGCTTACAGCCCAGCACCGTGCAGATCGATCGGCATCCGCCAGAGAACAACAGAATTGGCAGTTCCACCATTGGCGCCCCATTCTCTTCACAAATGAGAGCAGGTTCCCGCTGAGCACATGTGACAGACGTGAAAGAGTCTGGAGACGCCGTGGTGAATGTTAATGCTGCCTGCAACATCATTCAGCATGAGCAGTTTGGCGGTTGGTCAGGGATGGTCTGGGGAGGCATGTCCTTGCCCTACAACAAGTGGCTACAGTGTGTAGGCACTTGCTGGATGACAAAGGCATTGATGCCATTAAATGGCCCTCACGGCCCCCCAGACCTGAATCCAAGTGTGATTTGCAACTTGGATCACCCTGTGACTTTGATTTTTAGTGGGATTTTATATCCAGCCCTCAGTCGGTTGGTGATTTTGGTTTCCACAGACTGTTGTTATGTCATTGTGTTCTCAATAAATTATAAAGTGTGCTGTAAAGATTTTTTTTACAGGTCCTGCCCTGCAGCCTGGTATATGGTATGAGGAGCTGGATACCATGTGCTGCCAGATTTTGCTTGAACAAGAGAGTTTTAATATACTCTTTTCTGTTGTATTATTTATTGGATTATGTGCTGATTTGTCAGTGGGCCGTGCAGGGGGGCAGAAATAAGGATGGGAGGCACAAACACTATGCAGACAGACACCACAGAGAAAGGACAGCACCTGCAAGAGAACGGGGAGGGGGGCTTTACACATCCAAAGAACTTGTTTGAAAAACAGAGCAGGTGTTTAATGGAGACCTGCGTTTATTTGTTAAAATGTCTTCCCACACCAGGCCAGTAAATGGGGTAAACGGCTATTTAGGACTGTGGCAAAAAAAAAAATGTCATTAAAAATGTAATTTAAAAAGTAATATCACATTTATTCCTAAAATGTATTTGTACTTTTTCTACAGTTTGGTATTCTTTGCTTAAGGGTGTACACAAAAATAAAAGGGTTATGGATGTCTTACAAATCCTATATCCCTTTTCTCCTCAGGCACTTTTCTCAACTAAAGCTGTTCAATGAGGCCAATTACCATTTTCTATGCCCTCATATTCCTTTCTTCAAGGATGTGTTAGGTATTACAGATTGTTCCAAATCCAAATCTCAGGGTCACAAACAGAAATAATCAGATTTATACAGTATGTGGTTTTCCATATCAGTTCAGTGTTATTTTTTATGGCTCTAACCTATTCCCCTTTTGTTTCTTAAAATTCGTTTTTTTTTCATTAGTTTTACTTGTAGATTGTGGAATATAAGGAATGCGATTTTCCTACATTCCTACAGCCACCCATGGCCAAGAAGCCATTGTTTCCATCATAATAACATACAGTATACCTGCCTGGTTTTACTTTTTCCAAGAATGTTCCTGTCATGTAACTAATAATTTAGAATACAATTACCAATGTGGACTTGTTGTAAAGAATTGGCTGCTGACTGTGGTACACTGATGTGCTGATAATAGGCTACAAAATCTGAGACCCTGAGAACAGTGTCCTTCTTCAATCAAAATCAAACCAGAAGGCAACCCCACACACTAAGGAAATCAAGCCAATTTCAATGAAACAAAAGAACTAAAAAGTTTTGAGATACTGTACTAATCTAATCTAATTAATCATGGGTGTGAGGGACCCAGCAGTAAAGGAAGAGGAGCCACAGGTAAATTTGAAGGGTTTTATTCTCCCAAAAAAATCATTACACCAAAATAAAGATAACATTTGTCTCCGTAAAAGAGGTTAAATAAACAGACTGTAACTGAAACTGAACATAAACTCAACATACAACTGACCTACTACAAGAGAAACAAAGGCGACTTTGATCAGACCAGATTAGATACACAGGGGAGGCAAACAATGACACTACTACTTAAACTACAAATAACAGCAAAACCAACTAGACACAAAAAATGTAATCAATATTTACCAAAACAAAAATACTAATAAAGAATGAAGCTCCCCCCTGAGATAACAAGCGGTGGTAGTGTCCAGTTTGGTCACCTCCTCTATAAGGCAGCCCTTGCTCCAGGTGCCCCCACTTCAGACCAGCAGACTGCATGAATCCTTCCAGGGTGTGGAATCCCCAACACTGGTAGGCTCAAAAGAAATAATGGTTATAAAAACAGACAATACAACAGTAACTACAGAAAGATACCTTGTTAACTAAATACTGTACTGTCAACTAAATAAAGTACATGGATGTAAAACAAACCCGGTGTCCTGTAAATTATGTGTGAGTAAATGTTTTCAACAAAAGTAAAAATATCTAGTCTAGTCTATAAACCAATCTTAGAAGAAAGAAAATAAAGTGTAAGTGCACGAGGTTACCATTTTCGAGATATCTGTGTGGCAGGGCTGTGGCCATCACAACAGGGCAAGAAAAAGTAGTCATTAAATCTGCATGAATAGGATTTCTGGCCAACTGGGAGAAGTGAAACAAGCTGTAAACACAATGTTGAAATATCACCTCATAAACGTAGTATGGCAGAGGTGTTAACAAACGTGCCTATTTACACAAAATAATCAGCAACATTAGCATTTATTTGGAGTCGTTTTCTCTGAAAATACAGAGGTGAGTACAGTTGTGAGTCAGAACCAAACAGCAACGATGTGGGTCGTAAAACCAAAACTGTGTGCTGAAAGATGCTAAAACGCTCCACAGAGCTGAGGGGAACTGCAGATGATAAATCACTTAATGCAGACCATGAATATCAAGTTCCACAGTCAGCATAGCCCAAGTCAATATTCAAAGCATGTAGTGAGAACCTGTATTCCTTATGCTGTAATGCCCTAATTAGACTTTTTTCCAAGAAAATGTGGGATGATATTGTATTTAAAAAGCAAAATGTACTGACAGAGCACTGCGGTGAAGAGAAAAGACGTTTCTACATCATTTAAACCAGCAGTTTACTCTGGCCTGATTGGCCTCCTCTGACCACCCCCGCCCACTTCCTCTCCCTCATCTCTCCCTTTGCTGGACACTTAACAGCCAGCCATAAACAATAAGCAGAGAGCCTGTCATTGTGCCCACCAATGCAGCCGCAGCCGTCTCCGGGGGTCATCTAATTAATGCAGGGGATTATTGCCGGGTCCCTGGGCCGAGACTGCGCCCCGGCTGTCTCTGAATAGGGTCATTATGGGAGGTAATGAACAGGGTGAGCAATGAGTTTTGGGCCGACTTGGCAAGGGGCTGCCTCAAATGTCAAAGCCACAATGTAATCATCACTTTGTTTGAGGCACTGGGGATGCACTTTATTTGTTTTTGCGTAACTAGTAGTGTGGAAACTGCATAGATGGAGTCATGAATGGCCTCATCTGGACAGACAAGCGAGGCTGGGTTTTGGTAAAAGCCCTCCACACTGACAATGCTAATATTTAAAGAGGCCATGTTTGTACCATGACTGGCCCACAGTGGCTGCTGTGGGTTCTGGTCTCTTGATTGAACTTTACACACAAATATCTACATGAAAATGAAAGGTACATAATTCACTCATGAGACAAGAGGTATATTTATGATCCTAAAAAAGCTACAGAGTAGTTTCTCATGGTTAAGTACAAATTTGTTCATTTGTGTTGTACCAGATTAGGGCAGTAAAGGTGTATGTTCGTAGCAGTGTGGGAAATACTGTTCTCCACCCAAAAAAAACAACAACAAATAGTCGTCAACATCAGCTGCTGGTTTAACATGCTCAATTTTTCAGCAGCATAAGCCTGATGTATGGACTATGTTTTTCATTTTAGCATGGACATTGTGTCTCCCTCCCTGCACCACCTCATGAAAACTCATGACTAATGTGCTTTGTGTTTAGTATTGGCAGGTCTATGTTGGAGAACGCTGAAATGGAATCCATCTTTGTTTTCTGTGTTGTGATCTGATTTTAAAGTGGCATGAAAAAAATCATATGAAAATTCACACAATGAAAAAATAAAACTCATTCAATTACAGTTTTTTTCTGATTGCTTGCGTTTTTTTTCATTATTGGCCATTTTTTCAAAACTCTGCACACTAACCATAAAACTTTACACTAAAAACATTATAAATACATACAACATTATAAATCTTTTGCAATTATAACGCCAGGGATAAATAAACAGGAGATTTATAGGGAAATATTTTAATGGGAGGACACCCGGGGAGAACTAAAAAAAATGTGAGAAGCCCTGGGGAAACGAGTGGGTTGACAGATAGGCATATTAGGGTGGTAGCTAGCTTGCTAAATGCTAAAAGCACTTCAGGTACTCCAATCCGCTAACGCCCACCCGCAACACATTTACGCCAATATAACACAAGTAACCTGAAATGAACAAACAACAACCCATGAACACCCCCAATCCATGTGTTAGACAATTTTAGATCTTGTGGGTACAGTGGGGACAATTTAAGTGAGACACACAACACAAACAATGCTAATCAAAATCAGACTCACTTTATTGATCCCCAAGGGGAAATTCAGTGTCACAGTTGCACATATTGCACAAAGGGAATATAAATAAAGATAGAAAGTTGGTATATAAAGAAGTATATAAAATATAAAATAAAATATAAAAGAGTGAGTATATGTACAATATTTACATAGTTAAAGGAATTGTTATTGTACAGTATTTACATAAAAAAAGAATTGTTGTGGTGAAAAGTAATAATGAATAAACAGTAGCAGTATCTGATGTTAGCCATCGTAAAAAAGCTATTACATTGCGATATCTTACCAAATACGTTTATCCACCAATGTGCCGGGTAGCCTTCCATCATTTAGTCGCCAATCGATAAATCTACCCACATTCGGCACTTGTTGGGGGTAATTTCCACCCCTGCTGAGAGAAACTGGAAACAGTAATGTTCATTTGAAGCTCACTAACTAGTGTGTTAGATACCTACAGCTGTTTTTCATGTTGCTTTCTGTGGAAATTTAGTTATAAAATTGCTACAGTGCTATTGTGTAACTTAGACTAGCACCCAACAGCTAGCTTGCTCAGACAATATAGCTTCTGTTAGCGGCTCGCTTTACAGTAAGGTAAGATCCACTGACACACTTCCTATGCAATATGGCACCAAATTACTTCATTGATCAAAAATGGCAATGATATTGCATAATGCTCTGTTGAGCCCAACAAATGGGGAAATAACTTCATCACAACAGCCCTACCAGTGCATGCAAAAGCAATTTTTTTGGCCTGCCATGTCTCACCTTAAATGTTGTGTTTTTGTATCAATATAGTACACACAGTCCGTGTACTTTTCAGCCAACGGATTTCCGTTTTGAAATGAAAAAAACAACAAAAAACGGCTCCTAATTACTGGAAATAAACTGTTTTTCGTTTTGGTATTAAAAAATAGAAAACAAAAAAAAAACGATGCAAAATTGAGGAATAAGATTTATACACTTGGATTTGAATTTCCGATTTCCATCTATAAACACATTAAAGAAAATTGGATAAAATTGCCCAAATTAGTAAAGTATGTAATGTATGTGTGTTCCTCACTTATTTTACATGAACTGAGTTTATTTTGAAAGGGACTCTGTACAGCGGCTCCACTCAATGCAGAGAGACTCTGTTGATGTTGTGGATCATTGTGTTACCTGCCACTATGTTGTCCTGTAGTTGATGAGTGTGATGCAGCTGTTTGCAACAGTATATCAGCTCAGATTTGTTGGAATCTGTTGCTCAACCTGCCTCAAGCTCATCTCATGTGAGGAACACACATCCATAGTTTACACATCTGGGCACGTGTGTATATGTGAGTTTTGAATCACTACATGCATGACAAACTTTATTGCAATTGGTCTTCCCTACACACAGAAAACACAAAAACCACAAGTGTTTTTCATTTATACTATCAGTGGGTTGTTGCTGCATCATGTGCTTTCTCAAAGATGTTTGTGTGTACTATATTAATGCAGAAATACAACTTTTAAGAGTTTGAAGAGTTTTTCAAGAATTGTTTGCTTTTGCAAAAGATGTATAATGTTCTGGTTTTTATGTTAAGGATTTTTGGTTAGTATGTACAATTTTGCCAATACTGTAGTTACAAAAATTATGCCTAAGCAATCAGAAAAAACTTACATACATGCACATTCAGCCTGTCAATAAACAGTTCTATGTGTAAATTAACCCGCCTTTTTTCTGCTTTTGGGTCTTCTCAGCTACAGTATGATGTGGCCAACATGGAACCAGCGGACATGGAGACAGAATCAGACGCCACTCTCAGTGCTGCCAGGAATCAAACTGACAAATCCAGCCAGGGGACTCTCCTCGGACAACATGAGCAACATATACAGACCTACCTGGAAAGTCCTGAATGATCAGATCGCCCGTTTATCTGAACGAATGTCCATCTAATTCCTCCAGCACAGCCTTTCTCCCCAGCCCCTCCCCAAGTGCCTCCGGTAAAGACACAATCCTACTCTCTCGATCCTGAGCCTTTCTTTGGGTGGTTCAACCGATACTGTGGTTCCTAATGCAGTGCGCCACGGTATTCAGTCAGCGCCCACAAACCTTCCCATCGGACCAATTGAAGGTACGCAACATTCTGCATTACTACGAGGGAATGCACTGACATGGGCGGAAGCCGTGAATCTGAGTACCCTATTTTCTGTTGTGTCTCTGGGGGAGTTTGAGGCCAGGATATAGGAAGTTTTTGATCATCCTGATCATTGTGGTGACGCTGCTAGATGCCTGTTGGAACTACAGCAGGGGACGAGAAGTGTTGCTGACTACTCTGAGTTCAGAACGTTGGCAGATGATGCCGCTTGGAATCACTCCGCCCTGAGAGAGGTTTTCAGGAAAGCTTTAAATAAGAAGATTC
The DNA here is from genome assembly GCA_029875015.1 of Lepomis gibbosus. Classification (NCBI taxonomy): domain Eukaryota; kingdom Metazoa; phylum Chordata; class Actinopteri; order Centrarchiformes; family Centrarchidae; genus Lepomis; species Lepomis gibbosus. The sequence goes on from JAPMOB010149738.1 coordinate 12,147, forward strand.
AGGATGAGTTGGCTTGTAGACATGACCCCCAAAAACCTAAATTATCTGGTTTTGTTGGCCATATGGCTTGACAACCGCCTGCATAAGCGACCACCTCTCTCTCTCGCCATCCACCTTCACTCCTGTTCACCCCGTGGTTCAAGTTTCGGCATCCCCACCAGCCTCTAATTTGGAACCTGAACCCATATAGTTGGGCCGGGCCCACCTGTCTACAGCTGAGGGCCTCTGCCGAAGGAATTCTGGTAAATGCTTCTACAGTGGGGAGAGGGGACATTTTATTGGCTGACTCTCTGGTCCGTCCAAACCTAAGCCCCACTTCCCAAATCCTCCGCCTTGAACTTCCAGCTACTTGTTCACCCCGCGACCAGCCCTGCCTGTCTTAGCTTAAGTAGTCTCAGTTGCTCCGGGGAACTTTTTGGACCGTGAGCTACCGGCTCAGGCAGGTTTCCGCACCAAACTACTCCCCGATGCCAGTACGGCCAGGGCCTTGGATGGCTGCATTTTGGCCCATGTAACCCACACCACTGTCCCCATAGAGCTAGTTTTGTCTGGCAACCATCGTAAGAGTATCCCCCCACAAACTCACTCATCCATCTCTATGGACTTTGCTTTGTTCACTGGTGCGCAGTCATGTTGGAACAGGAAGGGGCCATCCCCAAATCATTTCCACAAAGTTTGGAGCATGAACTTGTCCTAAATGTCTTCATGTGCTGAAGAATTAACAGTTCTTTTCACTGGAACTAAGGTGCTACGCCCAACACCTGAAAAACAACCCCACACCAGAATCCCTCCTCCACCTAACTTTACACTTGGCACAAGAGGGGCTGCAAACTGCAGTGTAGCAGACACAAAATAATAAATAACTTTAAATTATGATATTCTTCTGATATACCTAAATACAAAAAAAAGACAAAAAACAGAATTTCTGAAAAAAGTTCAGGAAGTCAGTGTAAAGCAGACAGAAGGTAGTTACAATGGCAGGCTCCCTCTTGCCTTAAGTTGTCACGACCCCCCGGTCGGGACCCTGACCTTCCTGTGGTGTGTGGTGTGATTGCGGTTATTTTGTCCCTTTGTGGTGTG
>JAPMOB010149838.1:0-22964 GCA_029875015.1 Lepomis gibbosus
TTATAGGCCAAGGAAAACAAGTGCGTTTTTAGAAGCGACTTAAAAGAGATTACGGAGGGGGCTGTCCTAATTTCTAGGGGCAGATTGTTCCACAGCCGAGCCCCAACCACAGAGAATGCTCGGTCCCCTCTGCGTTTGAGTCTGGACAATTGAGCCAGATGTAAGATGGGATTGGCTCCAAGCCCCTGCGACCCTGTACACAGGATAAGCGGTGGTAAATTCTTGCATCTATATAGCAGGGTTTGCATTCACGACAAAGAAAACTAAACAGACTTGCTTTTTCCCATCTGTAAATCAAACTCAGAGCTGTATACAGAAGGTTTGTTTAGGGGAAAATGTGCATTTGCTTTGCTTATATTGGAAAAAACAAACTGTATTGCCGTTGCAGGTTTAGGGACACGCAGATGATCAACAGGGAAAGCTCAACCCAAACACTGTTTTTATTAATCTCTTCTTTAAGGAACAAAATCATAGTAAATATACATTAAACAAGCATTTTGGCTTTCCACAAGCCTGTCTTCAGGATACAGCACCTGCTGAAAAAGCACAGATACAGGAATACTAATGTTAGGGATACAACAGAGAACAGTAAGATCTTAACTAAGTGTAGAATCAATGGTCATGGGGGTGTCCCTGTGGGCCAGTGGTCTAAGGTGCATATTGTAATTACAATTTTCCTTGGTTCTTTTATTGCTCCCATGTCTCCTGTTTTTTTACTGCCAGCTATCTAATAAAGGCAAAATGTCAGAAAAAAATATTTTTGTTCAGTGATACAAACGAGACTTACCTTAATCTCCTATGTTCGGCACTTGTCACTAGCAGGGACATTTTGAGATAAATACTCAGCGGCAAAAGAGATGTAGAGGATGCCTGAATGAAGTTACTGCACTAGGATCAGGGCCGTGCAACTATTTCATAAGGATCTTAGATCTCATCATGTCCTAAATGCAAACTAAAGACTGACAGCCTTACTTACAATCTGTTGTCATGTTGCAAGATTCAAAAATTCTGGCATGCGAACATGAACTAAGCAAGATCTTGGGTGTTGGTGTCGGGTTGAATTTGTTATTCTTACCACATGGTGCGTCAGACTTTTTAAAAATTGGATCACAGACAAGAAACCTTGTCAAGCTTAGCGAGCTTGGTGACAAAAAGTTCTACGTGAACATGTCACCTTGATTATCTGACACTTATTGCGTACAGAAGATAATGTCAACTGTAAAATGTCGGCTCCCTTCTTATAATAGATTTCTTAAAATATTTCTAGATTAGAGTTTGTTTAATCTGGTGGACCTTTGTTTTATTTCATATGTGTACAAATGTGTGTATATAAATGGGCATATAGGTACCTATGCAATATGTTCAGTTCAGTTCAATGTGCTTTATTGGCATGAATGTTTTATTTTGAGCAGTTTGCAACAAAATCAAAAAAGGTACATTTTAATCTGACAGTATTTATCCAATCAAGACCATTCAACAAAAATAACATGCAGATAAAACATAAACTACAAACAGGAATTAACAAGATTTAACCTGCAGTGCAGCAAACATTGAGTGCAACAGTTTTCTGAGTCACTCGCTGGCCCTCAGGTTGTGACACAGGGACACATTATTGGCGGCGAGGTTTGGCGTATGTCCTTCTAGTATTATTCTTCATTTCTTGTTATTTTCAAGTTCTTTTAAATTTGGGGTCAATAGATGGAATTTCTCAAAATATTGCTTTGCTATGCTTCTATGTTTATCACAGTTCAGAAGAAAATGTCTCTGTCTCCACTTCACCTGTCATACAGTGGTCACATACTCTATATTTTTTAGGTAATCGTGACTTTTTATGTCTCCAGTTTTCAATTGTTTTCAGGGTCACTGAGTCTGTACTTGTTAAGAAGCTTCCTCTGCTTTGTATCTTTGACAGCAGAGAGATATTCAGCTATGTCCATCTCTCTATCTATTTTGCGTTGTTTTTTTTGTCTCTTCCTCCCAATGTTCCAAATAAGAATTTTTGTTTTGAGTGATAATTTTCTTTACCCTGATTGGTGTTTGTAATGCAGTACTAGTTTGAGAAAAGTGTGTGCGACACGTTGCAGGATTTGTTAATCTCAGGACTAGCTGGCATAAGGGACTCAATTCCTGTGTTTTAAGAGCCTTGAATTGTTCTTGGTTACTCTTTTCTTTACATCTTGAAATGTAAATACATTGGGGCCTCCTGTTATGTGTTTTTTCTTGTTTGAATACCGAGAGCTGTCATGTCATATCCATACTTGTCAACCTTGAGACCTAAAAAATCAGGAGCATTTCAGAACGCCCATTTTCTTGTTGGTAGCATGGTGGCCTAGTGGGTAGCTCTGGGGCCTCCTGGGTTCGAACCCCTGTTGTCCCAGCCTGTCTGTGTGGAGTTTGCATGTTCTCCCTGTGTCTGTGTTTCCCCCACCATCAAAAACATGTTAGGTAGGTTCCCCAGTTGACCTGGAATGGAATTTCAATCTGGAGTTTGTCCCCGGGTGCTGTACGGTGGCTGCCCACTGCTCCCTTTAGGGATGGGTTAAACGCAGACGATGAATTTTGATGTGTATTTTGTGTTTTATGAGATGTATCTAAGGACTGAAATGTGATTAAAAAACAAAGACATCCCCGAGGTTTGTTTAAGGACCAAAAAAGACAACATGGCACTACAGATGGGCAAATAAGTTTTGATTGATTGATTGATGGATGTCAAACTCTGCCCATCTCAGATTTTTTGAGACTTGAGACAGAAACAAAGGACACTGACAAAAGCTCTAACCTTCGCTCACCTAAATGGATTTTTTATATTACCAAACTGCCAGTAATCCAAAAGGAAGCATTACAACTTTAAACAGTCACAAACTCTCCGGAATACTGTCTGACAAAGTGTATTTTGTAGTTAAGCGAGGAGTTCTGTTTGACAGATGTTTTCCCCTCACCGCTTACCGTAACTGTGTGAGTGACTTGACTCAACTCGACACAACTCGACTTGACAGTTGGTGATACATTAATCCTCTCCATTAAATTCTTATTTGTTCTGCGACATAGGCCTACAATTATCAAATTGCATGTATGTACGTACATTTTATAATTATCAAAGTAAGTGAAGCAAAACACTCAACAGCAGCACATTCTGTTAACGTGCTCTGACCATCAGGCAGAACTTCCTGATGGTCCCTCTGGAGCAGTTGTGGTTCTTATTAAAAGAAAAGACCCATATTTTCCCTCAAGCCAGATTAACTCCCAAAAATAACACAAGAGATGGTTACTGGATGGATCTGTGTGTGTATACGTGCCGCAATTCCCACCCAGAAACTGAGCAAGTCCTTGGAACAGTTTGTCACCATTAGTTGAGATGCTAAACAACAATTCTCCATTTACCTGCCGGAGAAACATTTTCTTTCAGCAGAAAATGATCCAATTTCAGCCACGTAGGCAGATTTAAAAGTGTTTCCATTTATAACTTTAGACAGTTTACTTATTGAGAAACTGGGGGATTTCAAACACAATGCAATTAGGCTGAGGAATTCCCAGCTCTTTCTGTCAGTCTCTAGCTCTCTGTCTCTCAGTTTCTCTCTCTCTGCAGGTTCCCTAAATGCAGTGGTGAGGAGTTGTATCCTGCCTCCCATGGTGCAATGCATTATTCAGAGGACCTAGATTTATCCTTTGATGTAGTTAAATTAAAATGACAGATTCGGATGCAGGCTGTACATCTGTGGCATCTGCAAAGTTGTGCCCAGAATCCACAGTCGTGGAGTTGCAAAGTTATCTCTAACTCTTTGGGACATGAGTCTGAAAAGTAAACTATCACAAACAAAACCTGCTAATCTAAAACTCTATTTTTGAAATGGATTGGAACTGTAGGCTGAGAGAGGTGGATCCTGATGGATTCAGACTGTCACATGATCACATGATGGGGCAAAACTACACTTTATGTCCAGCCAATTTTAGTCAGCAGCTCTCCTGTCTGCTGTAATTACAGCATCCATCACACATAAAGACGACTGCTGTTTACAACTGACACCTTTAAGCCAGATATAGGAAGCACCACAGCTAAATGGGCACTTTAATTACCCACTGCCAGTCTGACTAGATACACTGTAAGCTATGAACTTCGGGTCTCAGGCACACACATAAACACAGCCAAGCATGTACACATACAGGCATTCCCACACACATGCATGGCACTTTCTTTTTAGACCAATTTGTAGATGTTCACACACACTGAAGCTTCTTTTGGCGCTTTCAACTTCCACTTTGACCAAACTTTGGAGCAGTGTCTCCAGTTCATTATATGTGATCCAGGTGTTACATGGAATTAGTCTTTGATGATTTATAAAGGTACAATCATATGTAAAGGGGTGCCTTGTAAATACTTGTTTTAATAAATTGAGTGCCCAACATTTTAATAACCACAAAGCTTGCCAAGTTAGCTAGCTAGCTAGCTAAAGAACTCTCCTCTTTACCAACCTGAGTTGAACTTTAACATACTTAATTGCTGCTACGGCAACAGAAAACAACTTCTAAAAAAAGTTCTAGGTCTTTCTTATTTTTTATTTTTATCGTTCATAAAAGAATCCCCAATGTTTGTCATCATGCGCCATGGCATCAAACACAATGAGCCTGAAGCTATGTGGAGGGATGGGCAGTTATTTCATTGCTGGTGGTGGTTTCTCTGCCATTCTGCTTGCAAAACTTCTAAAGCTGTGAGCTGAATATATTGGGCCCCATCTTGCATCCAGTGCTGGACAGGTATGTTGGTGTAGGCTGGCTGGGCTGGCTATAAATTACCATTGGGGGTGACACAATAGCACAACAATTAATTTTTCTACTTCTTTGAGTAGCCTACTTAGCATGATTTTACTTCACAGACTGGTTTTCCTCAGCCTTTTACCTTGGTGGCATTGCATATGTTTTATTGTCAGGTCTGCATTGTGTCTGCTTGCACATGTACTGCTTCTCAACTGATCTACACACATGCATATGCAGTATGCACTGGCAAGTGTATAAAGCTGAGATATCCATCCATACAAAAACAGACGAACACCTGCACTCACATATACAAGGCAAACACATCTCAAGCACTTGTCTCTTTTCTTCAAACTAAATTAGTCTCAAACACAAATACGGTGACTTTTCCGATGTATGTAGCTCTCTAATACTTCTTGTAAGGTTCTGTCCTTGCATTAGTTCTGTGGTGCACTGAACTCTAAGCTTTATCATGTTAAATGGATACACACAAAGAGCTTTGCTTGCTGCTGTGGAACGACATGTGAACAACTCTTTACTTATATATTTGAAAGGGGATTGTTTTATTTGTGTTGTGGTTTCCCCATGTGTCTTATCTAATGTCCTGAGGCTAAAGATCCAAGGACAACTTTTTTTGAACATATTATCTCGTGTCCTCATCTCTGAGAGATAAAAAAAATCAGTTATCAGCCCTAAATCACCAAACTGTAGAGACGCTTAAGGAGAACATGACCGAAAAGGAACAAATAAAACCATGTTTTGTTTTTAACAAAAAATCACTTAACAGTTAAGGTCTGTAACGTCCTCTCAACCATTTGGAAGACCACATTTTAAGTCACTGTATCTCATTGAAAAATGTACTGAATTTAATTCAGAAATTTGATTTAATGCAGAAACACAAATTGTCACAAAAATACCTACAAGTGGGAGTAAGATCAACATAGTTCTACAGGTTGTTATATGTCGACTTAGAGAAATAACGGCTCTCAGTCTATGTTGACTGAATATAACACACAGTACATTCAGTGGTGATTAAATACCCAACAGCTGACATGAACACAATGTCAAAGTGAATGATGAGATCAAAACAAAAGAGTATTTCTGTCTGATTATCGGTCTTGTAGAATCCATATTTTTATTTTTAGTAAATGGGACAAAGCTTGCAAAAACATCCCTATGGTATTTAAGAGTTCATTTTTCACTAAATAAGACCTGAGTAGTCAACATCTGCAGTAATATCCACCAAAAGAGTGACGCCTACAGAAGTTCTTTCATTAAACTTCACCAGAAAAAGACATTACAGTACCACCCACAGTTTGACTCTCAAGTGACCTTTTGGTAGTGTTATATATTAGCACAACAGGTACAAGTTCACATCATTATACATAATGAGCCAAACGGGAAAAGAAAACTGTTCTTCTACTTGTAATTATCTTGTAATTATAATTCTAAGTAAAAGGAAGGGGTGAAAATATTTCTTACCGCTAATGTAATAAAATTAATCTCATACAATAGATATGCTAATCGCAAATTGCCATAGTTAACATATAGGCTAGCTGGAAAATATCCAGTTTAGGGTACATTTGCATTTATATGGTGTGATTATACAGCTTGGAAAGCAGATAACGATCTTTGAATTCTCTCTGATAACTCCCAAGTTAAAACAACGGGTCTGCCAACATGGTATAAATTCGGTATTAGGAAGGCAATCAAAAAGAAAAATTGCCAATTAAGTCGACCATACCAGTAGTGAAATACAGACATTAAGAGATTTAATAAACTAGATACAGCACTGAGAGGCACACACAATTCTCATTTTGACAAAATTTTATTTTTCACACTTGTTTTTCATGATATTTGTGCTTTTAAAGCCCAGTGTGGTCCAATTTGATTTGCTTCCATTCACTGCTTCCGAATCTCACTGTGGCCAATTTGCCTTGCTCAAATTTACATTTATATTTACCAGGGACCATTAAAATTTTGAAAGAGAAAAGCTCACAGCAGCAGAGGCAGTCATGCAGTTTCCAAAGGATCGTTTACGCATTGTCAATCCTTAAAGTTATCTTCATTACCCAGACCAAGCCAAAAATCAATACTTCATCAGGGCCGTTTGGGGCATGTGTGCAAGGAGCAGTGAGTGTGCAGATTTTCAACCATATGCAGTTTTATAAACCTCTATGCCTTATAAACCTTCTCAGGACAGGGCAAAACAAACTCGACTCAGGACTCCATTTGGACTTGAGGAGTTGAAAAATATTATTTATTTTAAGAAGTAATTTTATTAATCTTGAGGATAAATCAAAAAAATTACCTGAAAATGAGGTGGGATAACATCAGTGCAGTTTCACTGAAACTTACTACAAAGGTCTGTATGTTGCATGAGAGAATAAGTAATTGACATATAACACAAACAACTTGTTAAAGTAGACTCATGAGAATTACATAATTCATGCTTTCCTCTCCATATTGACTGAATGTTCTGTTATATTATATTTTATACTTACATATTTGTTTTTTTACATAAACAGAACTACAAATAAACTGTTTCTAAATTTGCAATTTGATGAGGAGATGTTGTCCACACTGAAACTTGCAAGTTGCAACAAAATCCTACAAATTCTGTGCTGTTTTTATGTGGATAGAAATATGTCGTCACTGATTCAGTATATCTAGATCTGGGTGATTGAAGTACGTTCTAGAAGTCCTTATTTTATAACAGATTATGACTAAAGGCCTTGTTAAGTCAAGGTCCACTCACTAGTTTTTCTAGATTTTTCACATGCATGTTTCGGTCTCCCTCAGCGTCCCACTGAGGAGGATGGTGAGATGTGGTTGAAAGCTGCAGGGGGAAAAAGTCAATCCTTTGTCTTAGTTAAAAAATAAAACATCATCCCAAGCTTAAACAGTTTTGAGGCACTGATAAGGACAAGCATGCATTTGAAACTAAATGTCCTTTATCAAACTGTACAGCTTTACTGAAATGCAGAATAGATGTAGTAGAACCACCACAAACTTGCTCTGTTGTTATTCCATGAAACTCAGTGATGGAGCCAGACATGACTGCCGAGAAGCTCACATAAAGCCATTGTTTAGGGGTTTTTAACCTTTGACCTTATCCAGGGCAATTTACAACCACGTAATTGAAGCAGTTGGGGGATCTGTATCTTATTTACTTATTTACTTGACTTATTCACAGTAAAGCACTAGTATAGATAGGGTTGAGCGAGCTACATATTACAAAAGTAAACACCAGCCCGTTCTCATCCAACGCTTTCAGAAAAAGTGAGAAAACGCGATGTAGTTATCTATGAGATGCTTCTGGAAGCATCTATTTGAGACGCTTTGGGGCGTCCCGTACAGACCAGAAGTGCTAGTTAGCTAACGCTATCGAGCTATCTAGCTACGTTCGTGATAAAGATGTTGACCCCCCAAATCCCCTACCCTTACCATAACCATCAGAAATGTTAGTACCTAAACCTAAGTCACTGACTTTATGCATGTCAAGGGTTAACCTCCCTTGTGTTGCTGCAATGTAGCAAAATTGGGCGTTTCATACGGACGCTGAAGGGTAGCGTAAAATCCTAACGCTTTGTCACGCTGTCTGAAAGCGTCAGTTATGACGCATTGAGATAAGAATGTGTTGTAAATACATAAAATCCAGATTAAAGCTTTCGTTATGCAAATATTGTTTTGAATAAGTTTGCTGACAGTTTCCAAAAGATCAAAATTACCTCACATACCATCACGTAGCAGAAAAAAGTCCTCAAATCTCACTTGATTTATTTCACTTTGAGTAAATCACCCACATACTCCTCTCCTACTTCCTTGCCCCATTTTCCAAAAATATTAATATCTGACATGGGGGAACATGGGAGACATGAACACCGTGCGCCACCTTTGTTCCCCACACAACCCAAACACTGCAGGGAGCTGCAAACTCCCACACAGAAATCTTTTAAATCCCCATTCTCTGCTTGGAGTGAGGAGAACATTGCAATGCAGATCACACATGCATACATACAGTAAATATACATACAGCGTGCTTTGTCTTTACATGTACCCATGTATCAGATTAATTCCATCACTCGTTTGATGGATCCCAATTGTAATGGGTGTTTACTTAAAATGAGTTGTGCTGCATTCATATCTGCAGATCACACTAAACTGAGAGAAGGAAACAGATAGTGTGAGGGAAAATACAGACAAACACAAACAGCCATAATCTACTGATGTGGACCCATTGCAGATGTATGAAGGTGAGCAGAAGACACCATCCCTGTCACAGTGCTGTCGTCAGCCTTGTTTAGTCAGCAGTTTTCACCAAACGAGCTCTGATAAACCCACTGTCTCGTGGACTACATATGCTACATGATCAACACTATCCGGGTCCTCTGGGCAAGGATGTCTGATGGACATCACTGTGTCCAAGTATATTGTAACCTCAGTCAACTTCAGAGAACCCTACTGTGCAACTTATGTGTTGATAACGAATAAGGACAAGGATATTGTGAGCTTTGCCAAGACAAAGGTCTGAGCTTATTTCAATCTTTAAAACACATTAGGGATTATGAAGAATGATTAGTCAATGCATCAACTCGTTTTGTCGACCTTATGGTAAAGTAGCAGTTCTGAAAAGCAGGGGATTTGCAGATCTATAAATGCAAAGAACTGTGACGATGATGGCACAGGGAAACTAGCATGGCCATTCAATACAGATTATGTATTTGTCCCTAATCACATATTGTAGCTTGTGTCAAATGATGCGCTGACCTTATTGTTATTCTGCCACTAGTTTTTCAATTAATTCTCCAAACCTGAATGAAAAGATGTATCAGCCATTGTTAAGAAAATTTATAGGAAGCAAGTCATTACACCTCCCTAAAGTTAACTTTTCTCAGCAACTCCACTCACTGAGAAGAAGTGGATGATTTATTTTTCCATTGACATACTTTCTTAAACTTTCATGAGATCAGGATGTGAAAGACAGACCACTTGTATAATGTTTTAGATTGTGATAAGAATATAAGCAGCTTTCTGTGTCCTTAACTAACACCAACCCGTCCTGGGGATGATTGGATGATTTATTCTGCACTGAAATGTGAAACCTGAAGTGCGGCTCTATCTTAAGTGGTGTCTCTGTTTGTGAGGATGGGGACTGCCTAGGGAAAGCTGGTATGAGTTTGCATCGAGGGAGATTGACTTTAAAGCGTCTCTGTTACCAGGCGAGCTCATCAACTGCTGAGATTTATGGCTTGTTGCTCTTATGAAATGAGAAGCCAAACAACTTGGAAATGCATTGGTCTAAAATAAACCTGAAAGCTCCCAGCCTGTGAACAAGTACGAGAATTATAAAACAGAATGGTTTGAAAAGACTGAATTTTTTGACTGAGAGAAACTGGGGTAAAGCAAACATTCTGCTTTTAAATTATATCTTTTAATAAACGTTGGCAATTATTTTATTGCACATTACCGCAGTTTTTATTATTATTACCATTTTGAAAGTATGTTTCTCACTGGCTCTGAATACACATACATTCAAACCATAGGCTACAGGAGGGGGCGACGTTTTTCAGCCTGCAAATCACCCACCCAAACAAGCAGTGGAGGGAAATGGCAGATGCAGCGTATGGTAGAAGTAGCCCAGATAAACAAAATCAAGAAAGGCGATCCAATACCATAGCGAAGTGGATAGCTACACACTGCATGCTGATTAGTATTGGGGAAGGGATCGATCTTTGGAACCTTAAAATCACAAGGTAGTTGCTTGGCCTCGCGGGTGAGGCTGGTGTAATGAAAATATGTCCTTTAGTGAGTCTTCTGAAATAAAGAATTCAATCAAGACGTCTTTTAAGAGTTTTATTATTTGCAAAGGGTCAGACAGACTTAGAGAGTGCAAACAGTCTGCAGAATGTAAGACCAAGAGCCAGTGAAGAAACAGGTGACTTTATATTACGCAGCTATCTTAGGGAGGAACGGAGTAGGGACCGACTGCCCTGAGATGAAGGTCTATAAAGAATGGTCAGATAAGGAAACCATCTAATGGGCTTCTTTCCCATGGGAACCTTTACCTTACTGGAACTTCATAAAATAATCAAAAACCACACAGTGAAACATTGGTCTAATAATGCAGCATACAAGGTAAAACAGCAAATTCCATCACACTGTGGGCAGTGCTGTACAGTTTGCCTCTCATTCACAAACTCCCACACACCTGTGCATGTAAGGACAAATTTGGAGTTTGCTGTCTTTGGCGTTGTTCCAACAACAGGTATATCAGATTTTTTTCTGAAGTGAGATTGGATTTGTGTGTACAGACATGACCAACCTACATGGGTGACTGTGGTAACAACATAGGCACCAGTAACTTCTTACGCTGGTGACACTGCTTCTAAAGCAGAAGCATGACAAATGGAGATCCATCATCTCGCCCTCCAATCAATTGTGCTGTCAAGTTCACTTTACAGCGCGCAGCATGGATTCTGCTTAGCTGCTTTGATGCACTTCACTCACTCAAGTGATGCAAAAGACACTTTGAGCTGCCAGAGCATCCAGACTGACTTTAGAAATCCAAATGGAATTGCATTTTAAACCACCTCCAAATGACTGTGGGATCCAGTTTGTTAATAATAATCGCATTTCATGTCTGCACTTTCCAAAATCAATCTGAATACAATCTAGCCCTGCTCAAAAGCAGATTTGGCCTGGCAGTCTGAACAAGGCCTTAGACATGTGGACAGGAGGAGCTGGGGACCTGCTGAGCCACAGCAGTAATTTTGATACTTATTTCTTGGTTTGCAAGTATTGTGTGGAGGAAAGTCAGCACCTCCTACACCTATTAAAGGAAACCAAGGTTGGCTGTGTTCCAATCCTAATCCCTTTCTGAAAGTTTAACTTTGTTTCAGTAAGTTATTATCTGGTAATGCAGCATTAAGCAAAAGTATTGTTGCTATGGTAACCTGCAGCTGAATACACCGTGCACACAGATTTAGAATAGTGGTGGAACTGTTCATCAGACCTGTGTGCTATTATGAGAAGTGAACCACCACCTGCCAGCCAATCAGAAACTCCTATTTCCTGTGGCCATTTATAACAAGAAGTACAGACCCAAAATTAAAAACTGACTTCCTCCCTTGGTATAGTTATGCTCAGGCTGTGACTCAGGAGGTTTCTAACAGGGCAGCGAGACATTGAGTGCTGTTCAACACGGATCGAACCATCTTTTCCTGTCTCGTAAGATGCCTTCAAACTGCCCCATAATGGTCAGTTTTGGTGGCAGCATCTAACAAGCTGAAATTCATCTTCAAAAATAAGTTTTAAAAAGTTTTTATGCTTCAGTTTTTGAAAAGTTAGCGAGAGGCTTCTGTTATCCATTTGGCATTTCAATATCTAGCTATTTGACACTTAGGCTGGTGACTGACAGCCAGAAGAGACGCAAGACGGCGTGCTGACGTCACACGTTGCCTTAAATGCTGCCCTAAAAAGCTGTTCGAAACCAATGTTCACAGAGATGCCTTCACTTGAAAGTAATGCCTTCTGAGGCACCTGTCTATGGCGGTAGCGAGGCAGCTGCCTTCTGTTTGGAACAGAGCCTCAGTCTGTGGCCGAGGTGCTCGCAATTAAAAAGTATCACAATAAATAAAAAGCAATAAACAGATACGTTTGAGTTGTCTACCCTGCTTAAGAATATTTCTGACTGTCTGATGCCTGAGAGGATGCATTCAGTACACTTGACTAAAAATCACTGTCGTGGCCGTAGCGCTGTTATTTTTGTGTTTTGTTCTGCTCTTTCTCTCATGTGCTTCTCCAGGTCCTGCCCTTCCCCCTTAACTAGCCTGTGGCTGAGTACGGCTGTCTCCACTTGATCATCAAGGTCGTAGTACAAAGGCTAATAAGAGATGAGATGCAGATGGGGCCAGTGGGGCATTTGGCAGCTTTTAGTCTGCGTGTAGTTGCCTCAAGTTATAGTGTACCTGAATCAGTAGTCTTAATCCCTTTTTGGAGGGATGGTGTTTATACTCTTTATTTCATATCTAGCATTAAACTTTGGTTTCAGTTGTTGTGTTCAGTTTATGTAAATCTAAGTTTTTAATAAATTACTTATTTTTACTTACTTTTTCCCTATGTTACTCCCCTAATCCCCTTGTCATTTTCGGGGAACGTAACAATCACTCTGCCTTTTCCCTGCAGAATTGTCTGGGAATTTCCTCCTAGGCATTGCAGCAATTTAAAACTTAACTACCCACTATCTAATTAAATGCACATTAAATGTGAGGTGTACTCATTAAAAAGAAAATCCAATATTGTTATTTTAGTTGTGAAACTGCCAACTTTGTGTGGAAAACATGCACTTCATGAATGTCACGAATGCCAAAATATGAAGTTTGCTTTCCAAAATGTCTTTTGCCATTAAGTGTGCAGGCGGAACTGGCAAAAAACAGTTTTGAGACTATTGCTGTTTCGTTGAGTACTAATTAGAATGCAAATCAGAGGATGTACTGCCAGCAAAATGTTCTGTCACCACATCCTGCAGACAAAGAATACTCTTTTCAGTCATTATGGTTCCAATCAGTCGAGGAATAAAACATGATGAGAATGCAAATGGAAGTAAGTGTTTCTTTACACAATGTGGGCTAGATTATGAAACGAAAGCTGATGGGGAGAGTTGGACTTCAGCTCAAAAGTATGAGAGTGTACGAACGTTCTTTACTTCTGCTGCATTTATTCAAATCTAAATATCTGTGCCATTTAATAACATAGCTTGTACATCATCTACTTAATGTTATGTCAGGTCATTCTTTGGTGCATGTTGTCTTTAATTTGATAGTTTATTACTTGTGTAATGAGTGCCTTGGCTTTAATAAAATAAAGAAGAAATATTAAGAAGAAAAAACAGAAATATCTTTTACATTGGAGGCTCTGTAGCTCTTCCACCGGCACCACATTGAATTCGGTTTAATAAAAGGTATTGATCCGACTGAACATGCCATGAAAACATCATAGCTGTGATAAAGAAATTTAGTTATTTTGATTGTTGTTACGCCCTCTCAGATTTTGAGTGTATCAGAGGAATGAGTAATATGACCTTTTGTCACTGACTGCAATCAAGCACCCAATGAGAAAACTGAAGTTAAATCACAGTAACAGCATAGTCAGCTTTTACAAAGAAGCCTAACTATATGCTCTGAAACTAGACATTTATCTGACAGATCAGGTATTCCTCACTCCTTACCTAACCCTCCTTATGTTGCCCCTCCACAGGCCTGTGCTGTAAATAAAAATGTGTTTTTAGTCAATATTCTTTAAAAGCTTTACAAGCTGAGGCCAAATGAAAGCAGTGCTTTCAATCATCATGTCTCAAGAGTGTTTGTGCTATTTACAGAGGACCGAAGGTCATAGAGATATTGATGTTGGACAATCAGGACTTGGAAATGTTTGCGGAAAAAGTGGAGGTTGCAAGTAAAGCAAACAAGTTTTGGGATTCAAATTGCACTCAGAACTGAAGCCAAGAGATAACAACGATGTTCATGTTAATGTCGATTAATGATTGACAAGGAAGGGAAATTACATTATACAATTTCAGCTGCACTCTTTACTGTTAAAAATAACATTCTTGCTCCTGTGCTGTATTACTGTATGTTTTTTAAATGTTAAGATTTGCACTGCATTGTCTTGTAGGGAATTTGCATTAGTCAAATATAACTTGAACTAATTAAAACAAATCTGTTCTACTGTAGTGCAATCTTACGTACAGTAATGTAATCCAGTTGTTCATTTGGATTACATGAGTCTTTCTATTATTGCCGTAAAAACAGGACTGTAATCACTGTGACACATTGAATCTCATCTCATTTTGTTTTATTATGGGATTGCATTACGTTAAGCTTTGTACCACTGTCATGATGACAGAGCTGTGCTCGAGTTGGATGCTAAATTTGAATGTGCAGGATGAAATGACTGACAATTGATGTTTAAATCCAAATAAAACTGCAATTGACATTATAAGATTTAAACATATATTTAAAAAAGTAATTTTATGCCATGTGAAAAAAACATTTCTAAACAAAAAAATAGAGGGATTGAAGCAAATGTATGAAGATGTTTTTAAAGATTAATTAATTTTAAGAGATTCATTTCAAACGAATGTCACATTTAACACCTAGGCCTGTGTGCTGTTTATGTAACGGCTCAGAAAAAAACTTCAACCCAAAAGCAGGACTCACAGGCAGACAGGTTGAGATAAAGGGAAATCAGAAACAGTCAACTAGACAATCAGAGTAGGCACACTTATCCAAAAAAGGGGTCAAACAGAGAATCATCAAACAATGGAGGAAGCAGACAGAACAAAGGCAGTAAAGATAGAGCAGATGCAAACTGGAAGCGAATGAGCGGCGATGGGCAGGTGTATATGAGGCTGAATAGGGAAATAGAAGCAGGTGAGCAAGTTTGTTAGAAAAATGGAAATGGCTGGAAAGAGGTTACTGCAGGTCAGGAGGGAGCGGCTGGGACAGAAATGAGAGAGAAGTGCTGCAGTCAAAAAGTAAAAACAAATGTCCTTTCCTAACCACAAGGAAAGATGTGAAGGAGAATTAATAAGGACTCAGGGAAAAAACAGCGGCGGGATTAAGAGAATCGGACTCCACTTATCTAGGCTATGTAATTATGTGATGGCGGATGTCACTGCTGTGGCCTGCTGTGACCTGCCGTGGTGAAAATACAATGTGGACTACAAAATACGCATCTTTGACACTTCACCCTTTGCGTTCTTACCGTGTTGTTTTAATGCAGGCTATCTAAAGGTGAAAAATATTACTTCATTACCAAGGTTGCAAAAAGGCATGTAGAGTACCAGTCACTAAATAATCTAAATGGTCGTCACATTGAGAACGCTTGCTCCCCCTCCTGCCAACCCATATTTATCAACATGAATCCCAATTATTTATTATTTAAATAATACATTTACTTTAGGTCTTCCAGCTTGATTCCTGCCTTCATTAAAACAAGAGTGTCAGCAATTACGACTGAAGTAAAATTAATTAATGATTGAGCTGAAGGCTGGCAATACATTGGCTAAAAATAATTAATGCAAACTGAGCATATAACGCTAGCCTACCCATTTCAACATTATCGTAAATTTGATCATTTTACAAGACTAGTTCCTCGCATATAAGTCTAAATTATTGTTGACAGTCCCAAACATTTGCATATTAGCGAGTTATGGCATAAGAGAGAAAAGGATTAATATACAGTGGTAACATGGCGATTGACGTCCTTTGTGGTTGATGATTTCTTATTTTTTATTGGAGCAATTACAGCAAAGCCACAAAAATCAACCAAAGTAAAGAAGGATATTGTGAATGTCTTCAATCAAATATCATAAATGAGTCCAATAAAAAAAAGGTTTGCAGGCATTCTTGTCAGTCATATATTGCAAGGATATTGCAAAATGCGGTCAATTGATTTTATTGTTTGAGAATGGTGCGTCGCTCTAAATGTTTCTGCCTCAAGGAATTGTGGGACGACATTATCTCTTTTCCTTTCATAAAGGATGGTCCAGAGAAAGGAAGCACTGAAGCACCTTTACAGCTCTAATCATGGCTGCAATTTAAATACTTCCGGGTCACTTTCCTCAAAAAAAGACTTTTTGGCCGCAGCCTTATGTGGCAGTGTAAGCATGCAACAGATTGAATACTAGGAGTTGGCTGGAGTTGTGATAGTTTTATGGTAAAGTGTCCACCTTAAATAAAACATCCAACTCATTGTTTGTGATTTTGAGTAAAAGGTTTAATTCATCATAGGTAATAACTGTCTTTCAGATTTTTACCTTTGATTTCTTTAATCATCTGTATCTGTAAATCTGTAATCTGTAAATTATTAATTATTTTATTTAATTTAGCAATGTGAATTTTAAAACATCCATGTGATGTTAAAACACAGTAGGGACCTCTCAGGGTGATTCACAATTATGGCAAAACCTATTTTATTGACTGAGCCTATCATGAAGCTTAGTGTTTCGTCTTTTCAGCAGTATTTTCAGCATTTTACAATATGTGTTATGTCACAAAAAGGGCATTTCTGTCAGTCAGCTATAAAGAGCAAGGCTTACCTAGTCTGTTGCAAGACACATTTTGGCTTTTGTCGTTGCTTGAAGACTGAAAACGTGGGAAACTTAGACCTTGTCTTGAACCGGAGAATCTGCAGATTAATCAATCAATACCAGATATAATATGTTCCACCAAAGTTGGCATGATATGAGATGAATAAATCCCATTTTTTGAAGCGTATATATACAGTATCTCGACTCTCGAGCCTACTCTAGGCAGACACGTACAGCAAGGATTATACTTTCCGCGGCTGTGAGTAGCGTGACGAAAAAGATTTCATCAGATAGGGTGCGCGTTGGGTCTGTGCCCATGTCCGCATGCCTCCCGTTTGCTGTGCAGACTTGGAAAGTATAATCCTTGCTTTAGAGGTTCAGGCGCTGAGGTCCAGGCTGTTGCACAGCTGGGATTACGAGGTGCGGTCTCTGTTGAGGTTTTGGGGAGACTGACATTTAGACTGAGAAAGTGACTCTGGGGTTTTGTAGACGGGAGCCGTTATCTTTCACTGTATATTGGATATTCTTACACTGTCACTATTTGAATAGAACAATGTGGATTACACTGAAATTTGCTAATCTTGTGTCGTCATGCTTGCTGTGTGTACTTGACACTTTATATTTGAAAGGGTTGTGGAAACCACATATTTGTTAAAGGTGATATGTGTGTCAAAATATCATTTTGAATTAAATATGAAAACTCTGCCACTGTGTGAGTATATGAGAATTGTCCATTAGCCAAGCACATAATAACAACCTGCTGACTTGTTACATGTGCTCCCCATAGAGCACTGCAGGTGATTTTAACATTGTGTTCATGCTTTAACTCCCACAGAGCCCAGGGTCGTTTAGCTACGTAGAACACAGTTTTAGTAAATACATTTATGTGACCAACGTTAAATTGCTCAGTGGGTCTGCTTTTAACGGTGCCCCTGAAAGACTGAAATGTAAATGACAATAAAATAAGCTATTGAGCCATGCAGGCATTATAAACCTGATATGTGAGTTCTGCAGTTGTAGTTTGTATTAAGAGTAAGAAAATGTTCAAGTTAGTTTTACTAAATGTCTATTTTGTGCAATCACTCAGATGATGTATTTTTGGATGTACGGTTTAAATTAAATGAATGAAAAAGCAACATGCTTTAAATAATAGATCAATCGTGAAATTTAGTAAAGTGATGGAGAAACGAGTCTGCATGTCTTAGTTCTGTTTGACATCACTTTCACTTTATTGATACAATGTCATCGACTCTCAAGGCCGAGTGAGAGATCGGGGTGTTTGAGGAGTGTTGGACTTGCCTGTGGCACTGAGAGTTCAGGAACACTCTGAATCCTCGAACTGACAGCGCACAGCAAGTAAGTTTGCTGCCTGCTGACATTACAGGAATGCTGGTTTTATGCATGCAACAGATTGGATGTTGGAGCAAAACTGGTTACATGAAGACACATGTGACATAATTTGTGATGTACATTTAAGTGTCTCATAAAATACATATCCAGACACGCTTTCTTTTACAAATAACCTCACATATGAGTCTCTGTTAGCCAGTCGGACTCATTTACCTGCTTGTGTTCTACACTGGCTGGTGTCAAACCACCTCCCATTCGATTTCAAATCCATCTCAAATACTTCTTGGTTGCATTTATATTTATAGCTATCTGACCAGCCCAAGACACATGAAATGGTTAAGACAGCATCAGACGATATGTGGTACTTCTCTGCAAAAATGTTTATTGTTTTTCCATTAAATATTCCAACACTATCTAGACGGGGCAACTAAAACCATGTGGCTGAGGTTAGTGAAAGAGGTTATGGTGTAATAATTAAAAAAAGCTCTGATGATTCCAAGTTTGAATTCCAGTATGTGAATGGATTACAGTTTGTGCCAGGACGGTACCCCGATCTTCTCTTCACTTTTCTTTGCGTTATATGATAACACTGCCTCCTACATGGGACTTAACACTGCATTTAAAATCAAAACACTGCTCAAGTGACTGAAATTATTACATCATGTAACAAACTTGAGACAGTATGTGCCAATGTACATGCATTTATTTAACAGTGCTGTAAAGGGTGGCAGCCTAAATACGGTTTAGTGTTGACTCTGATGCCTACAAGTGCTAGTGAGGAGAGTGGTGCCAAGAAACCAGAAGGGCCTTGGAGACACGCCCTCTGGACCAAAGATGGGGCTAATAAACTGAGCCAGGTAAAGCATTACATACGCAAAGATGTGATATCAGTAGGAAAGCACACAATAACACAGGGGTATGATTGAAAGTGGAACAGTAGGAGAAGACTGGAAAAGGGAGGTGAGAGGGTAGGTGAACTTCATTAAATACTTCTTCAAGATGTTACCGCATGAATGAGATAATACTTGAACTGAGGATGTCATTACTCAGGAATTAAATTAGCGCACGAATAATGTTTATAATGGACAGTTCTGCAGTTCTTGATTTATATCCAATGCCAATGTTAAATGCCTGTAGAGGAAGCAGTGTGGTTTATGTGTAGCAGGGTGGAAAGTAATGGTGCTGAGGGTTGGGGTAGTAGAAGTGAGTGTTCATGCAGGAGACCAGAGTTCATGACCCGTTAGAGGCCTGCAAGCAATGTTTGCCTTTTTATAGACTGTAACTATCATTCTTTCCTAACTTTAACTGAACTGTAGTTGCCATGCTCAAATACTGTAGAAAGAGAGAAATTTAAAATTTTGCATTGGATGCAAAAAAACCCCAACATAACATACTAAACATAATCAGAGTTTTGTCCAGTGTCAGCGCTCTTGTCTAGCGATACTTGGCAGTATGAATGGGCATCCTAAGAGTGTCTTTGCCATTTGCAATAACCAACTTTTAACATGCCCAAAGCAAAACCTGGATGATTACATCCTCTACTGTAATTATATTTTTTTCTATAAACAGCAATACCTTTTTCAGTGGCTTTAATCATTTTAAAAATCAAGTCAGGATCACATTTCCAAACATTTTGGAGTGAATCTTCTTACATATATGAAACCAACAAGTACAAATTCTCATAAATTCATAACAGAACGCGGCACAACTTCCAAACTGCTGTAAGATAGCAGATTAATGACACAGAGATTTATTGTACAAGTGTAATATTCCTCAAAACGATTTGTTCTGAGATGAACTAGAGCTGCTCAGCACAAAATGAGGGGTACTGGATGAAGAAATGCCCATCAGTATACACATAGCTGCTGGCTTTTCATCTCATACTCTATGCAAACAAAGCCGCCTGCAAGGAAAACAACTTTGTTAGAGAAAGAAACAGAAAGAGAGTGAGTACTGGATATCTCTCTCTTTGCAGCCTCTGTCATTTCCCAAGACATGAGCTTTTTTAATGGATTTTCTCATCTTTGTGTGTGAGGTGATATGATATGTATTCATCTGGCTGTGACAGGCACCGCATGGGGCAGGGGACTGATGGAGATGTTGCTCATGTGCAAACATGACTTACCTGCAACAATCACCATACTCCAATCCTTCCTGTTCCTTGTTTCATTCATGCCACAGTGTGAGACCTCATGTACCATATCTTGTCCAGCTACAGTACATCCTACTCTTGTGTTTTTTCTTTGCTTCAATATGTATGCATAGTTGGTGTTGTATTGGTTTTGCTGTAGAATTTTGAATGTAAAATATGAGAGACTATCCCAGAATGCAATGCTTGTTGACACCTAAAATTTGGAAACAAATAAGAAAAGAAAAAAAACAATATTTGTGATATGAGAGATTTACACCTGATCTGATATCGCATAAATCCATTAATGCACCAGATTGGCTGACAAAATAGTAGAAAGTTGACATTAGTTTTGACGATGATAAACATATACTGATACACATATACAGACAACATGCATTAAAAGTATCCAAGGAGGGTTATAATCAAGGGCAACTGGACAAAGACGCAGGTAAACTGCTGAGTCTTGAGCTGAGGAGTTGGCCCTTTGTGTAGAGGTTGTTTAGTTTCCCCAGTATACAGGTCTGTGCATTCCTCTGTGCACTCCTTAGGTCAAGACTCAGCAGTTTACCTACATCTGAAGGATAAAGGACAATCTTTGAAGGACCACCGGGTGCACATTTTACATAGAGTGAACAGATGGTTTGAAAGAGGGGTCAAAAAAGCCACTAACGCCCAGGGGGTGGGGAGGGGGTCTTCCCTTGATTTTAACCTTCCTTGGATAACTACGACCTGCCTGGATGACTGAGAAATGTCACAGGCATGAATTAAAAGTACATGTCTGTGTTTTTAATTCAATTCAAATTTGGCCACACTTTAGGGCGGGGAGAAAAGCTGTCATGGCCTTCCCCCTGCATCTCTGATCTCTCTTCAGGCCCTCTGTTTTTCATGTGTCTTTGTTGTTTTGACAAATGAGGACAAAAGATTAAACTTTGGACTGTCCCTGTTGGAGAGCCTTCATCATGTTCGTATGTCTCAGCTCTCTACACCTGGTCAGTTGTTTTGTAAAATGGGGGTAATCGTCAGATTGTCAGTTTCAGAAAGTTAACATGCACCCCCCCCCCTTAATATACTATATTTAAAAACACACTGAGGCCTATGTTGTATCTTGTACACATGATGTGCCATGTACCGATTTACAATGACCTCCTGACGCTTGGTAAATACGGTACGACTTGGTCCTGTGATAATATCTGGACTGTTTTGATATGTAAGTTCAAAAGACTCCATAAAAGTTAAAAATGCTAATTCAGAAGACTTCAAAGGAAACTGCAACAGTTTCTGTTTCTTCATATTAAAGTCCAGCTCCTCTCTTACACAGAATATGGCAAAGCCTGATCACCATTTCTCATGAGAGAGACACAGAAACCCAGTCACTATGTAGATGTTGCAAGCGAGTGAGAAATAAAATATTCTCCTTGATCCTCTGGTCTCATGGCTTTAATATTTTCTAAAATAACTGATTTAGATGTGTAACTGAAGGATATATGGAGAAACTGCTCTGTCCATTGTAGCGTATGTAATCTCACAGCACACTTTAGTTATCTCCGCAGAATTTTTCCCTATGCTGAGAAAGGAAAGCCTCATCAATGAACATTTGCAGATAGCTGATGACATGTAACATGAAGCTAAACATATCATCAAACCATTAGATTTGTGTGACGCGAGAGCCAACCACTGTTAACATTTTGTTCCATCATTTGGCTGGTGGCTAGAATTTACTTCCCATCTCTGACCATTTTACTGCAGTTGACCTGCGTGGATATAATCTCTTAGGGGGCTGCATTTAGAGACTTTAATGTCTGTTTCTTGGGGGCAGAAAGAAGCTTGGGGCAAAGGTAGATAAGGGAAATACATTCTGATTCACTCATTCTGATGAAGGCGTAATTGAGTCCATTCAAGGCTCTTAGGGACCTCAGCTATAACCACGATGCCTGCAGACGTCTGTGTAATATTACATTAGCCTGAGTGCTGGGAGAGCAGCCACTGCTGCTCATGCTTCAGACTGGAAGGGTGAATTAGAATTTGCATAATAATAATGCTTCGCTTTTGTTGACCTGCACTGAGAACTAAATGTGTGGGGTTTAGCTCATCAGCACAACTCAGCGTTGTATAAATTGGCAATTGTGTTCCTAAGTGTTTCCTGTGGTTGTTTAAAGGTGGTTGTGCAATGCTAATCTAATACATGTCTTTTTGTCAAATTCTTCTCCTCATGGTCTGCTAACTGTCCTTTCTGTGTGCGCGCTGAAAAAAATGTTTGTGTTTGCTCGAACTGAGCAACACAGCAATATTCCAGCCATGATTTGTGTGTCAGATAACGTTAAATTACTTGCCCACGGACATTCAGCTTCTTTTCTAGTTTGCCAAAATATGCTGTTGCTATAGTTAGCTATAGTAGCAGGAGATGTGTGAGTATCGCTGTTTGGAGCTAGTGTTTTGGCTCTGGATCGTCTCATCCCCTCTGCTTGTAAGCTATGTCATGAAACCTAAATCCTTTTTGGATAAATAACTTTACAGTGAACAACAGTTTGAATGGGGGGAGAAGAGGAACAAGTGAGGAACGAGCTGTCATGCAATGAGGAATTTTAGGTTTAACTGAAAGCTAGGTTAGGCAGCTTGGAGAAACTACCAAGAGACAGCTAG
>JAPMOB010149860.1:0-15352 GCA_029875015.1 Lepomis gibbosus
GTTGCAATAAATGTCCTATTTTTGGCAATACTCCGTGTCCTTTCCGTATTTGCCATAGCCTATGAGCCGGGTTATGACACTCATTATAGCTAATGGTCAATTTTAGAATAATGTATATTAAATTATTGCATTATACCTGAACATGCATTAATGTGTAAAATATTTTATTTTGTACTTAATATTTATTTTATTACCTTATACTGCTGGGTATCTTGTGAATTTCCCCCTGGGCATCAACAAGGTCTTATCTTAACCTAGAATACATGATCATTTCTTGTTGATTACATTTTGTATTATTAATATGAAAATTAACTAGGAATTAAAGTTATTTATTTAGGTTAAAAATATGTACCTGAATTATAGTGGAGTAGAAAGTATATATAGTGTAAGTTTAAAGAAAATTAGAAAATACTATTGAGAGTGTGTGAGTGAATTTAGCACATAAGGGAAGAAGAGAAATTTAGCAAAAGACACTAAAATATACATGTTTTTTATTTCAATAGTGACCAATGAGTTTATCTTGGTATGGTAAGATAAAAAAAACTCTTTACATATGCTGAGATCCAGTCCTTGCTCATGTCAATACAATGGCCCTACAACAGGAGACCATCTCATCCGGACATTGGTTTTGTCTATCAATAGTGACAAAACATGCCTGTCCCATGTCACACATGCCACCTTGACATATAAGGCCTGTTTGCATGCTACTAACCCCCACCCTAACACATACACACACCACCACCACCAAACCGCCCCCACACAACCCACACTAAAGGTTACTATGCCGGGATTTTAATCTACATGTGAAATATGCTCTCCTACGCTTCTTCTTCTGTCTTGTCAGCAATCTCGCTATTGCCCTGTGATTCAGAGAGCCTCACTTTATTGATTGAATGGGTTTTAGTCTGGAACACACACACTGGAAAACATCCATCCATCCACACACACACACACGCACACAAGTGACTTTGTTGCAAATGGAGGGAGGGAGAGATGGGTGTCAGGCCTAGCGTGATGGGCGAACATCAATCATTGCTTGTCAGCCTCGCCTTTTTTTCTCCACCCCAACCCTCCCTCCGCCCCTTCTCACTTTTCTTCTGCCTCACTGATCAGCCTTTGTTTTGAATGGCGGTGTGTGTGTGTGTGTGTGTGGAGATTGCAGTCCGACCACATGGACAAGATGCTGGCTGTTTGCAGGTGTTATCGTTCTCAGCTCTCAATTAAGTCTTGTGTTGTTTACTCTCATACCTCCAGGTCATGACAAATGTGATGCATTTCAATAAGTGTTACATGCGATAGTCATTAGGGACATGTTCTCCCCTAAAACCAAAATACAGTAACTACACATTTCGTGAAAATGAGCTGTATATGGCTTTGATATTTGCTTTGCTTTGCAAAAACATTATGCCATTGAAATGTGTTATTTCTGTGAAAACACAAACTTTTTAATTCCAAAGTAATTACAAAGCAGACCAAAAAACCGAGCCAAAAAGCAGTATCTGCTATTTGGCTAGCCTGTGAAATAGCCGCGACTAAATAGCTGTGACTAAAACTAAGCTAAATTTAGTTGTTGATTTTCCCCAAGTTGTTATCCGTATAAATTAGTGCTGGACAATGATTAAAAACAAAATTGAATTGCGATTAATCGCATAGTTATGCGCAAAATTGAATAATAACTTCTAAAGTAGTATATTGCACACTTTTAATTTAAACTGCTATACACAAAAGTGCAATAACATGGTTTGCAAACACTTTAAACAAATAAGGTGCTTTTTATCCAGCAGTATTCCCTTTACATAGTAGCAATAAAATATTTCTTGTAAATCTCAACTGATACATTAATGTAATCAATTCATATTTGCAATCAAATATTAAGCCAAAGCTATTTGCCACTGGCAGGGCATTACCTTAAAACAAGTTAATTAGTCTAGAGCCATGATAATAACATCATAACAGGCCGAAGTTGAATTGTCTTGAACTTTTTTCACGAGCAGAACAAATCATTGCCAGAGAGACTGATCCTCGCTGTTTTAGACTCTGTTACTGTTTAACTGAACAGGACATCAACAGGAGGGAATTTGCATGGCCGAGCATCCCCGCAAAACTACATGAAGGCCTATCAGGTAAAGTTATGTAGGCTATCATTTTAACTTAAGTTAAATAGGCTATAGCTGAGTAGAACACAGAAGCCGTTGCCATGGTTACTATCCATAGAGCGCCTGCTCGTCTCCTGATCACTGGAACAAAGAACAGCTCCGCAGGGCCAAGCGACTACGTTGTGATTTTAGGAACGATCCTAAGACCAACATCTTCCCAAATACTAATCGGCATGCAATGTGTAGCTATCCACTTCCCTATGGCATTTGATAGCTTGTCTTGCTTTTGTTTATCTTTTTCTCCCACATGCTGCATCCAAGTATTCTGTCAAAGCCTCCTTCCGCTGCTTCTTGGGTGGGTGATTTGCAGGCTGCTGATCAGCTGCTGATCAAAATCCCACCCCTCTTTGACCCATGGTTATCATAAAATAAAATGTATTTGTTTATTTAATTAATTGTCCATGTTAATTAATTAATACGTTAACGCCAACGCGTTATTATTGTGTTATTGCATTAATTAATCCCATCCCTAGTATAAATAAATATACATTTTGATAAACTGACATTTTGGTTATTTTGTCATTAGTTTGTTAGACAATATAAATAACGCACCAGCTAAATCAAGAAAAAAACAGCAAATCCCTGCTAAAGGTAGCCATCTTAACAGGTCTTAGAAATCTCACTATTATCGAGTCATTTAAGAGGAAACGCGCCAACCTTACACATCAATGTCACTACTGCATATGTGAAAAAAAGCCTTTTGTGGCTACGGGGGTCAAGTGCTTCCAGCATCAGTTTGGGTTGAAGACTACAAGTTTGAAAAAAATCTAGGGTTGTGGAGTTGTGGAGACCTCTGTAGCCTGCTTCTCACTTCTGCTTGTGGCTAGTGGCTCGAGGTTACATTACACACTCCCAGCATAACACACGCACTGAACTGTCTGTAGGCGAGTTGCATTGTAGGTAATGTAGGCACCAGGTTTTGACACGGAAGAAGAATGCATGAAATAGAGCAGATGGTATATTCTGGTTCTACTGCACTGATTTTTATGCTGTTTTGTCTGTTGTGAGTCCAACAATGTTATAGAAGTGCAATGCTAAACTGGTAAAGTACTCTTAAAGTAAAAGTAAAAAAGACATCTGGCGTTAAGATAATCATCTTGATTCTGGTGCAACAATCCTTATCCAGTTGTAATGGATTTTTTTAAATCCAGAAAGATCTTTATTCAAATCTGGTTTAAATACAGTAATGCTAGATTCCTTCCGTTGAATTACAAAAATTATGGCTATAATAATAGAAAAAATAGCATGACGAGTTGGAGTTTTTTTGTAGTGTCTGTGTTAAAAATGCACAATGTGCCTATCTATGGTTATTCCTTTCCATTTGCCAGCCTCTGTGTCCATCTGACCAACTGTGTGTTTCATGCTTAAAATTTCAGAGAAACCGGAGGATAAGAAGACATCCGGAACTAATAGACTTTCCAAAGACTTGAGCTCAGAAATGACGATTTATGAATCGGCCCGGGACAAGTGCTGCGTCTGTTTGTCAGGGAAACATATATTTCTTCTTTCCCCTTTTTGAAAATATGGATTTGGCCCTCCACCAATCACTGGGAGCATGTTCTCTTCATGTTGTGCCAAAAACTACAGCATGCTTCTCTTTCTCTGTTGGTCGTTCTGACTATTTGTTATTATGCTTTGTTTTGTGTGGAGAAAGCCCCAGTGTGTCTTATTTCTAATGGGTGCCAGGGGCTGGGGGAGATGTGTTTTCAATTACCACTTGGTAGAATGAATGATGGTAAGACAATCAACTGCAGCTCAGTGTGTGTGTGTGTGTGTGTGTTCATCCATGTGTCACTGTGTTTGCATTATGTGTGCAAGCTTGCATGTGCAAACTGCTTTGTGCATGCTTGTGTGTGCATGCCAGGGTCTGTGTTTTTATGTGATGTGTGCTCTGATTTTTCCCATATTCTGCTTTCATTCAGCATTGTTGGATCAGCAAGGAAATTGCCAGCACTGTTACAGAACCAAAACACAAGCAAGAAGAAAGACCAATGCTTAGAATGATCATTTATACTTATTCAGTTCCAAAATGATCCTCGGGCATCCGCCCTAATCACTTGTAGTTCTTGGGTTTTGAGCCAAAATGTCCTCTAAAGCCAAAATCAGACCAAAACCGAAACAAATCCGCTGTGATAAAAAATTACAGGGAAGCACTGGTGGTCTAATACTGAAGATTTGTCCTCACAAAACCTAAACTGGATAGACACAGGATTCCACATCTTGCCTTGATAATCTGACTTGTGCTGAACAGTATAAGATAACAAGCATTGTTGGAACATTTACTTAAATTGGCTCAACCATTATAGCCACACACATTCCAAGACTTCATTTGTCAGGATTCTTATGAAACTCTTGTTTCATGCATCAACAGTGACTTTAGTGAGTCTAATACAGTAAACAATGTGGGTCTCATGAGGGTTTTACACAGTATGTGAGACATTTTTTCTTGTGTCCATCCTATATGTCCCTCACTTATGGAGATGAAAAGTGTGTCTCTCAGTCCCAGTTCCCTGCTGTTATCATAGAGCCCTGTAGTCTGCTGTTGACTGAAATGTCCAAGACACAGATGGAGCCTATGAATGATTAAACACAGGTGATGTAGTTCACAGCTAACTAGTCACAAATCCAAGATATGTAATATGTTAATAATGAATTAGCTTTATGTCTATGATTTCTTAAGAACTTTGACTGTAAAAATTATATTTTTGAGGCAGAAAACATGGCTTGATGGAATTCCAGCCAGTTATTGTAAGGTATGTTACTTCTCCTGTGTTTCTACTTAATGAGATAGCATAGTTAAATGCATCATATAAAAGAAAACTAAGACACATGCAAACACACAAACACATAAACGCTATAATAGAGAAAGGACCTATTGGAGCAGTTATTGTAAATTTATAAGGTCACGTAATGCGTCGCATTTACTCTATATTCATTTAAAATATTAAAGACCTTCATCCAAGATTTGACACAATGCAAGGGCACGAGTTTTTTGGGAGTGAAAATGGAAACATAATAATGCAAAGCATGTTCTAGAAAAGCATCACATGAGAAAAGATATTTTATTAGATAAAGTTCTGTAAGAATTAAGACATGAAAAGTAAAGGCAGCAGTAAGCTGGTCTGTGTTTGTCCAAACCAGGTGTCTCTGTGGGTGTCCATCATAATTAAAAAGCACATAAGACAGCCACATCACATGCATACAGTGTATCTGATTTACATGTGCCAATACTCTGTGACATCAATAATTTATAAAATAAAACTATTGAGCAGGAAAAAGTTTATTTATGGTTCACATTCTCCATTCGCTCCCTGTCTTTCCTCTGGAACTACAACAGTGACCTCTAGTGTGGCTGCTTCCCTGAAGACCTGAATGCAAGGCTCATCCTAAAGCAACGTATGCATACAGCACAGTGAAGTGAGTCATGTGTACCTCAGTCACAGAAAATTAATTTCACTCTTGACTCTTTATTCCATTATGCTTTGTTTAATGAACACATTGCACTATTTGAGTGATGGCAGAGCAACACGTTCAAACCTGCTGCCTTCTACAGTATAGCTGCAGGTGATTTTGTTACAGCCCCACATGAGTCAGAATATAAATATTCACAAAAACTACAACATAGCCATTCTATTCAACGAAATATACTTAAGAACTAGCAATGTTTTTCAATTTAAAAAGAAGAGATAGAAGTCTGGATCTCCAATCCTCCAAATTTTAGAAAATGAAATCATATTGTATCTTCCAGAAAATTTAATTTGGCATTGCACACACAGACACATACACAGACATGCTACTTAACACTGTAGTGTGTAATATGAGAACTGGTAAGTCATCTCCTAAAAAGTGCTTTGTGTATTATGGCCAGTGTTCATTGCTAGTCTTGAAAACTGAATTTCCTTAAAGATAATAAATGGCATCACACTAAATCTTAAATCTTGTGGCCTGGGTTTTTTTATACACATGCATAGATAGATATTGCAGGCACCTGTACACACATATATGCAGACACACCAACAACACCCTTGTGACAACAAACTCCTCACCACTACAAATGTCAACCAACCCCAAATCACTGCATCTCAGAAGCTCCCCTCTCTGTCTCTCTCTCTCACACACACAAACACACACACACTTACACACACACTTGTTCTCCATCAGCTAGGCCCTTTAGCCTCAGGCTCTCCACAATGAAATTTTCATGCAGCCATATGGAGTATTGGTGATAGAGATTTACTGTCAGGGCTACACGTCCCACTGGAGAAAACAAGGAAGCCTGAACATATTGGCTTCTGTAAATCAGAAGGAGAGAAGAGGAGAGGAGAGGAGAGAAGAGGAGGATTTCCGTGGAGCTATTGGATCTAACCAATGTTCCTGCTGCCAATAGAAGTCTTAGCAGCTTTGGTTATGTATAAGTATGTGTGTCTGTATTGTGTGTTGTGTGCGCTCACGCCGGTATAGCCTACTTGTGTCAAAGTTCAGCTAAGCAGGTACAGCAGCAAAACAGTGCAAGTGTTGACCCCTATTCTTTGTCATGTTATTATGAAGGAAATAGAGGAAATGGAGCTCAGGATTTAAATTGACCGTGAACTTTAGAAAAACAACCCGCTGTGAGAAGAAAGGTCACTGTTATTGGAAGACAAAGAACGCTGACTGATACCATGTTTGCAGTGATGCAATGCCTTCTCTATGGCTGTGTGTGTGTGTGTGTGTGTGTGTGTGTGTGTGTGTGTGTGTGTGTGTGTGTGTGTGTGTATACATTTTTTATAACTGTGCAGTAACAGTAATTAACAATGAGTGACAGAAGAGCACGAGACTAAACATACCAATGACACGGAGCAGAGGGAAAAATCTGTCCAAAGTTTAAAAATCCACCTACCTCTAAATCTAACGATTATATTTGATTTTGTTTATTTTGTAAATTAACAAACTAAAAATATAAAGCGATTTGTAATGTCATGGGGAAGTTACATGCTGTAACTATTTCTTTCTAGAGACAAGATACATCAGGCAGTACAGCACGGATATGATAGCTGCATTTATTGGCTAGCATGATAGGTAACTAGTCCTTGGTTGATTGTTAAAATGACACCCTTATGTAGCACATTATATTTTATAGACATAGAATAATAAATTTCAGCCTGCAACTAGGGCTCAACTAGGGCTGAGTATCATTTTGAGAAATAAACTCTCTTTTTCATTGATAATAAGATCCACCACAAAATACCATCTTCATTTTAGGAAAGTGTTCCTTTGATCTCAGAACCCCCCCCTGCTTGAACCCAAACGCTCCAAGACGGCTAAGCGAGCAGCACAAATGTGAACCAGATTCTATGTTACGGAGTAGGACTGCTGAGGGGGAATATGGCACGTGGTCATCCTTCTTGATAGCCTTGTTGGTATGCATACATGCTAATGACTGGTTTAAGGATACATGGATTATTATGCAATGATAATTATGCTGATTGTAGACACTGTAATGAGTCTGGAAGTTGTTTGGAGTACAGGAGAAGCCTATAGACTTAGTAGTGTCATTGCAATGAATAAATCACACCTTCTGCTATCATAGAAAGCACAAATGGTCCTAATTTTGCATGAACTGCTGATGTGCAGACTGTAGTTAGAGTTTTGTACATGTAGCTCCAGTTGTGCTCACTGTCGTTTAGCAATCGAAAAAAACTGTAATGTAGCAGATATTAATGTTGTTGTACAAACAGCCATCTATCAGGAAGAAATAGTGTCCAGGTCATTACTGAGTGGATGTGTCTTAAATACGAAGCTACAGGAGTGGGTTTGACGGGAAACAGCTAGTGTGGTATTGTGCTAGCTTCTGCTGGCTGTACCTTTATCTGCGGAGACAATCTTCTCACTCCCTGCAAGAAAGCAAATTAGTCACAAAAATATCAAACTGCTCCTTTAAGAACTTTGTGCAAGTCTGAATGTTCAGATGTGTCTTTTTATAATCTGCCATTTGATAACATATGTACATACAGAAACCCTGCACACTGAGCCAGATGACTTTTGTTAGTCTGTCTCTTGTTTTAATGCTGCCAAAATTCCCAGGAGCACAGCTGAATACATCAAGTGCTGTAGAATCAGTCCAATTGCAATCCTGGTCAGTACTCTTGCACATGCAAAGTCAATTCATACATACAGAGGTGTTTGA
The DNA here is from genome assembly GCA_029875015.1 of Lepomis gibbosus. Lineage (NCBI taxonomy): Eukaryota > Metazoa > Chordata > Actinopteri > Centrarchiformes > Centrarchidae > Lepomis > Lepomis gibbosus. The sequence continues at coordinate 8,323 of JAPMOB010149860.1, forward strand.
GCCTTTTGTTGGATGAGAAAAATCAAACTTATCCAAAACCAGTAATGACGGGTGAACATTGTGGATGCACACACCTCCTGGCTCAGGAGGTAGAGCCAGTCGTCAACTGATCAAAGTGTTGGCGTTTCGATAACCAGCTCCTCCTGACCACATTTCACTGTCCTAGAGCACAACACTGAACCCCAAATTGCTCCCGATGGTCAGCCAGCAGCTTGTGTGGTATCTTGCTTCCTTGGTGTGTGATTGAAAGGCAAAGACTGTAAAGAGCTTCGGATAAAAGTGATAGGTATAAATGCAACCATTTATAAACATAAACAAATAAGCATAAGGTCATATTTTTAAAGCTGGCATTTCATGAAAAAATAAAAGACATGGTATCCTCTTATATGGCTGCTATAGTGTGCATGTACTAACGTTGAAGTACGCTGCCATACTGAATTCCAGTGTTCCTATAGCATGGAACCACATGTTCATAACACACACACAAGTTTATCACTTGTTAAACAATGGCCAACATTTTTAATTGTATTGCTTCCTTGTCTTCATAGCCAACATTAACAGTGAAGGTACAGTCTCTCTCTATCTCTCTCTCTCTCTCTCTCTCTGAACACCAGTGCCAGTAGAGCAGTGTAAACATCCAGGTCTCAGCTCAGGGCCTCCCAGTCCAGACCGCACAAGGCCCCCAGCCTCAACCTCAGCCAGCACATTCCCCCCGCGTCACTCAAAGACCACAACAATCCCGGCTTTGTCGGCCAGTGATTGATGACACACAGGAATTTCATTCACGACCGCCCTGTGTTTTTGGGTTACCGTGACGACCAGGTGAAAACAGAGCACATCAGGGGTGTTGAGTTTCCCAACCTTGATCACAGGGGAAGAGGTAAGGGGGGAAAAAGGAGAAGCAACAACGGAAGGGTCACTGTAGAAGTTAAACAAACAGCCATAGTTGTTATCTTAGAAGATAAGCCTGGGAGTTATCTTGTTGATTGTTCACAGGTCCAGTCGATGCTGAGCTCACTCTGTGACGTTCCACACAGGTGACGTGAAATGGAACATTTCTGCCTCAGGTTTATTTTTTAATATATATTCAATGAAGTCAGTAGAGGCTGTTAAGTTTTTTAAGATAATGTGTTGAAGACAGTTTGGTATTGGATAGTTTTTAAACAGTTTGCATCCGTTTTACACAGGCAAAATACACACATGTGTTCATAGACTCAAGCACAGGGAAAGCCAAGCACACATCACTTATCCACATAAATAAGGGCTCTGCCCCCCACCACCCCCACTCCACTATACCCCTCTCTCTCTCACACACACACACACACATCCACATTAACCACACTCATTTAATGGATAAAGCTAGTTGGTAAAGTGCACCATTAAGAGAGACTAGAGCCTGAGCATAACAAAGCTCTGATGCAATATTCATGCCTTCTCATTCTGGGCTGATGCTGTTTTCCTCCATTCCAAAGCAATGGATTTGCACATAACATGTCTCTATAAAGAGTCTTAAAGTGTACGTGGAGGAGATTTTCTTAGAGCACTCAATCACCTTATTCCACAGAGGGTAATTAGGAATTTGTTTCTTCACATACCCATCTGATAGACATGAACACATTAAACCAGAGAGGTCAGAGCTACGGAGAGCAAGTTAAGTGTTCAGTTGTCTTTCTCAAGGGCAGAGATGGACACGATGAGAATCAAAATTAAAAATGCATCTTTAGTGCTTGCTGGCAGGTATGGATTTACATAAGTTAAGCATTCAACTATATTACCATAAAGACCAAATCAGAAAGCCATAGAGTTGACCGACTGTGGACAGAAATAATGCCAAATAGCCATTTTGTGTCTTTCTTCCAAATGTAGTTTATGTGTCAGTCTCATCAGTATGTGCTTACACTATGTATCAAACAAATCCCAAACCCAAACCAGTAGCATTTGCACACTAAGTTGATTTGCATAACAGTCTTGGCAAATAAGACTGCATTCTTAGCTCAAACAAGCCAGGCAAGAAAAATGCACAATTTGACACTACAGTGAAATCATACTGAATGTAGCACACAGTGTCCTGCTAACTACCCATTGTTATTGTGTCCTGAACCTGAGCCTTTGTGTTGGAGCATGATCAAACAACCAGAAACCCAATCTTCCACCATCATAAGTTTCTGCAGCCCATAGCCGTGCTTCTTCATGTCATATTCAAGCCTCTGACAGGTATGATATATAATAATGACTGATCCAACTGCATGTGGGCCATTATTGTATTTTTCCATCTTTACATGTCACATCTACTGTATGCTGTACCTGACACAGCTGTCCAATGTTGCCTTCAGGGGATACAAAAATAATAGGAGCTTTTACAATTTCATCAGTCAGTTATCCAAAAGTAAGACATTTAAGTTAAAAGTTGATGTCACATGATTAAAACAAACATTTTTATAACAGATACACAACCATTTTCATCTTGCTTTACACAGTCATTCACAACATGACTGTATGAAAAAGGGGCACTAGGTACAAACCAAATGAATTGCAGATATATACATATAAAGAGATATTTCTCTCTTTTTACTGAGGAAGAAAAACAGAGATGACATGATGAGATGATAATAAAGAGGAATAATCCTGGCCCTTACACCTGATCATATAAAGTGATTCTGGCTCTGACCCAGGAAGAGAAAAGAAAAATGCCGGTAACCTGCCAAACTCTTCTGCTACCTCACAGAAACAAAGGCCTTTTAGTGACATAGATTTGCAGCTAATAAAGCACTCTAGCATATTTCAGCCTTCATCTGTCATGCAGTAAATTAATATATTAAAAATGGTTGGATATCCTCATCTGAGCTCCCATCCAGATATGAATTATTCACCTCAGCATGGCTACTCCATTATGTGGCTACATTAGGCTCTTTCCTCTCTAACACACATATACACACATACACAAATACATACAGTGCATGTGCACAGACAGGAGCATGCACATAATAAACTTTATTTATATTTATATTGCACATAAATACAAATATCCCATATAAATACAGTAAACACATGACCGCACACAAGACATCGATGCATGCCAAGTGATTCAGGTGTTCAATCAAAACCTATGGAGATATTTCTCCCTCTCACGCACACACACAGAACCCAAACAGCGTCCTTTTTATCTCTTGACTTGTAATCAGTGCCATGCCGAAATCATCTCTGCTCCCAACAGTATACACACTGTAAGCTATCATTCTACAAACCCCAAGTGTCATTATCGACTTCCCTCTCAGTTTAAAATACCACCCCTTTATCTAGTCGTTATCAGTTGTTTGTTTTGCACACAAACCACAGGCATTGCAGAGGGAGAGGTAAGGAAGTGACCTCTGGCAGCCCAGACTGATGATGACAGATTTACGGCTCCTGATTGGAGTACAACCATCATTTATGGCACGTTGCACGTAAAAGGAGACAGTATCAAACTCGCTTGGTATCTAATCAAACTACCTCACTGGCAAATAGCTTAACATTAAAGCTTGTGTATAATTTTTTGCTTTCATTTTTTCTTCTGTGATCTTACATAGTATCAACTGTATTGTTATATAGAAAAGTATACATATAGCAGACTGCTGAGTCTTTACTGGATTGTTTTTTAGTACTGAGCTAGCGGTAGAGTTTTTAGCATATATTAGGCTACATAAACTGAATCATCCTAAGTAATGAAAAAACAAACTTCACTTTACCTTTTTGATACAAATGAAGCATTCAATTTGTAAATACAGATAGCACTTAATACATGACACATAAACTGAAATACTCACTTAAGACAGTGAAAAAATTGCCTTTGGCTCTCACTGCTATAGGGAACAGTACTTGCAGTTTCAATTTATTACAACATACTCTTTGACAATTCAACATTGGAATTTAAGCAAACAAGGCTAAATGTTTAGGACATCTGTCGCAGAGCCAGCCGAAGATTTGGACTTATAATTTCATCCATGAAAACCTTCCCAGCCAGCAAAAACATGTTTCACTCCCATCAAGTCTCCCTGCATTTTCAAATCGGACAAAAACTTAGAGAATAGCCCTTAAGTCAGTGATTAACTTTCTTCCCGTCTGCTGCAAGCCCAGCATGCCTCTAGTTCCAAAAGCGCCGGCAGTGTGATATATTACACTACGTTCTCATTATGGCCACCTAGGGTTTTCCAACAGCTTGTACGGTCCGCAGTGAGTCTGCTCTCCTGTAGCGCTCAGGAGGGTTGGGCACTGCTGCTAGCTAGCACCAGGTGTGAGGAAAAACTGGATTTCCCTTTCCCCCTTCTTGTACCGCCACATAGATCTCAGAGCCAGAATCGCATTATTTCCAAATGCACAAGGAGCTAAACTGGGCTGATTTACTTACACCTGTGTAGGTTATGAAAACAAAAACGTCTCTAGCCTCACTTCTCTTAAAACTTCTGTCATAATACCGCATGTAAACAAACAATATATTGGTGAGGAAACATCATGTTGACATACATGATTCTGGTAAAGGGAGGGTATGCAATTCCAATTCAATACACGTGAAGGTTCAGTGCACATCTCCTCACGGTCCGCTAGCTGTCCATTCTGTGTGTGCGCAGAAACAAAATCTGGTGTTTACACAGCCCTGGCTTTGTAAATGTGAAACAAACACTATTCCAGCCATGATTGGGTGTCAGGTAATGTTAAAGTACTTGCCCTTGGGTATTCAGCTTACTTTCTAGTTCGCCAAAATATTCTGATGTGATGTTATACATGTTAGCTTTGCAGTAGCTGCAACTGTAGCATCAAAGTGATAACCCACAGCTTAGCTAACATTAGTTACATTGCTGTGTTGTTATTTGCTCTATATCACAGTATTTGTCATGGTTCTGGATATAATTGCATAACCCCCCTTTAATCAGGCAATTAGCATAACAAAATTGTATGTAATCTACTCAGAAGAATTGTCTTGAATTCATGGGTAAACTATGAATGTAAAAGTGCCCTGTTGACCCTGTGTTATGTGTATGTACTGTATATGCTGTAAGTGTCTGTGACAATCACTGCACATTTATTATACTTGGCAATTAAAGTAGTTTTGATTGTATCAGGGAAAGCGAGGAAGCCTGGAATGGACACTGTAGGTTTCGGGTGAGAGGGAAGCTGTTGCCTCATTCCACAGCATCACTCCATGAAACATGCATGCAATCAACAAGGTCATAGCTCCACCGACAGTTCCCAGCCAAACCCATCCATCACGAGGGAAACTGGATCTGCGGGGCCCTCCATGCTGGCTCGGCACTGACCAACCCACCAGCACAGAACGGTCCATCAGCAGCATGCTAACACTAACAGGACTACAGAGCAGCAATACGATACATGATAAGCTTTCTCCTAACAGCTCTTGGACTGGTTTCAATACTTTTTCATTGTTTTCACTCTTTTTCTGTGCCTTCTGGTTCCAAACCAAAAGGCATTACCTCAGCTGCAATGAGGTGATGACTGAAATGTCAGTGGCTATAACATTAACGTGACATGGCGTAAAAATTTCTAAATGAAAACCAAGGAATGGCACTCCGCGGGCTGTAATGTTTCAACATGAAACCCGGCTCCCATTAATGTGGTCTGTGTTTTGAAACGAAGAGAGCGGCTCATTTGATGTCCAGCTTGCTCGCTCATTCACTTGAAATGGGTGGAAATTAATTTTGAGCAGTAACGCAGACAAGCTGGTTTAGTTAGATGTTTCTGAGGGCGCCATTTCCCTGCATTTCCATGTGGTCAGCAAATAGTGCGGTCACTGATGGATTTCAAAAAAGTGACTGTGGTTTGTCATCTTTTCCTACATGTAATGAGCACGACTTTGTGAATTACACTTAATAAGTGTTAATGTCTCGTTACTTGGAAAAAGCAGTCAAAATTTAAGGTTCAATGCAAATGTAAGTAGACTGTTCTATCTGTCTTTGCGTTGCTCAGAACCAAAATCTACACTCTTTCAGTTTAATTACATTCTCTTCTCTGATGCAATGTGCATATCAATCTCCCCTTTTCCTCTCTGTCACTCTCCTTTCGACAGCTTTATTCGCCTTGACGACAACCGCACATAATAAATTTGTGCCATCTACGCTTAATGTTTATTCTTTGTAAGAGAGCTCCCTGAGATGAACCAATAAAAAAATTGATTTACTGCTTTCTGAAAGCCACACGAAGGGTTATCACAAAATTCCAGCACCGCTTGCTTTGCTTTTGCTTGCCTATCCATATGCAATGGAAGGACACGTTGATGGTGCACACGCTCGCTCAGCGAAGGTAATACATTTCAATATGCCAGTTAATCCTCTTTTCCAAAGCATGGGAAATGGCCAATCCCTTAAATCAGCCACAACACCGAACTCAGTACGGCAGGCAGAGGAGCTGCTGTATCCAATGGCCCTGGCTGACCCTCTTTAAATAGGATGTCTGGATGTGTTATGGGGGCTATTGTTTCCTATAAACATCTAGCACCGGGGCAATAACAATCGCATCAGGCCAAATGAAGTTATCTGAGAATGGAATTAAACTCAGTGTGACCCCGCTGTCTGCTCGGCTCACAGGCCCTCCATTAATAATGTCTAATCTAATCAAGAAGCTAAGATGGATGGATGGGAGGCCTTTATGTGTGTGTGCATGAAAGTGCGTGTGCAGGGTTTGATGTCTGCACATACTGGATGTGTCTGTGTCTGTACTTACATGTATGTTTGTTTTTCTGAGCACCTCTGTTTTTTTCATATGTATGTGCTGCCGTGTCTGCAGCTTTTTGTGTGCATGATGTGTGTGTGTGCATGCATGTCTTGTGCATATTCTGTGCATGTCTATATGTGTGTGCGTTACAGAGGACCAGGGCCAATGCCAGGCTCCATGCCAGACCAATGTTCTTATTCAGGCCCCAACCAGACCCATGCCTGCTGCAATGGGCTAATGAACACAAACAGAAGACAGAGAAGAAAAAGAGGGGAGATTATGAATGTGTGTGTGTGTGTGTGTGTGTGTGTGTGTGTGTGTGTGCGTG